>RQSS01106112.1:0-20373 GCA_003846335.1 Cuora mccordi | reverse complement strand
CGAGGTTTCTTGCATGGATTGGTTCCTGAGTTAGAGTTACTATGGTGTGGTTGCTGGTGAGAATATGCTTAAGGTTGGCGGGTTGTCTGTGGACGAGGACTGGCCTGCCTCCCAAGGCCTGTGAAAGTGAGGGATCATTGTCCAGGATGGGTTGTAGATCACTGATGACGCATTGGAGAGGTTTTAGTTGGGGACTGTAGGTGATGGCCAGTGGAGTTCTGTTGGTTTATTTCTTGGGCTTGTCTTGCAGCAGGAGGCTTCTGGGTACACTTCTGGCTCTGTTGATTTGTTTCCTTATTTCCTCGTGTGGGTATCGTAGTTTTGAGAATGCTTGGTGAAGATCTTGTAGGTGTTGGTCTCTGTTTGAGGGGTTGGAGCAAACGTGGTTATACTTCAGCGCTTGGCTGTAGACTATGGATCGTGTGGTGTGTCTGGGATGGAAGCTGGAGGCATGAAGGTAGGTATAGCAGTTGGTGGGTTTTCGGTATAGGGTGGTGTTAATGTGACCGTCACTTATTCGTACCATCGTGTCTAGGAAGTAGACCTCCCATGTAGATTGGTCCAGGCTGAGGTGGGGTGGAAGCTGTTGAAATCATGGTGGAATTCTTGCAGAGTCTCCTTCCCATGGGTCCAGATGATGAAGATGTCATCAATGTAGCATAGGTAGAGAAGGGGCGTGACTGGACGAGAGCTGAGGAAGTGTTGTTCCAGGTCAGCCATAAAAATGTTGGCATATTTTGGGGCCATACGGGTGCCCATGGTGGTGCCGCTGGTCTGGATGTATATATTGTCACCAAATTTGAAATGATTGTGCATGAGAATAAAGTCACAGAGCTCAGCAACCAGTTGTGCTGTGGCATCATCAGGGATACTGTTCCTGACAGCTTGTATTCCATCTGTGTGTGGGATGTTTGTGTAGAGAGCCTCCACATCCATGGTGGCTAGGATGGTGTTTTCTGGAAGGTCACCAATGCATTGTAGTTTCCTCAGGAAATCAGTGGTGTCACGGAGATAGCTGGGAGTGCTGGTGGCATAGGGTCTGAGTAGAGAGTCCACATATCCAGACAGTCCTTCAGTGAGAGTGCCAATGCCCGAGATGATGGGGCATCCAGGATTTCCAGGTTTGTGGCTTTTGGGTAGTAGATAACCCCGGTCGGGGATCAAAGGGTGTGTTGATTTGTTCCGGTGTTAGTGTAGGGAGTGTCCTGAGTAGATGGTGCAGTTTCTTAGTGTATTCCTCAGTGGGATCTGAGGAAAGTGGCCTGTAGAATTTGGTATTGGAGAGTTGTCTGGCATTCTCCTTTTGGTAGTCAGACCTATTCATGATGACAACAGCACCTCCTTTATCAGCCTCTTTGATTATAACGTCAGGGTTGTTTCTGAGGCTGTGGATGACATTGCGTTCTGCATGACTTAGGTTATGAGGCAAGTGATGTTGTTTTACCAGAATTTCTGCCTATGCACGTCGGCGGACACACCGTCATTGCGAGAACCAACCTCGTTATCTCTAGACTGATTCTTGCCTGCATATTTATACCTGCCTCTGGAAATTTCCACTATATGCACCTGATGAAGTGGGTATAAACCCACAAAAGCTTATGCTCCAATATAAGGTGCCACAGGACTCTGTCGCTTTAGATCCAGACTAACATGGCTACCCCTCTGATACTTATCCTATTAAGTTAAGTAATAAAGTCTTAAACATTATAATCTGTTTATACAACACATTTAATATTTCTCCAATGCCAGTGAAAACACACTTCAGTTCAAAGTAATAAAGGTGTAAAGATTCAAAACAAGAAAACGAATTTAAAAATTGAATTTGCATTTACAAACGACTGATCTAAAGGTCTGTTGTAGCCTCTGGAAACTGTTCAGTTCTATAATACAATATAGGAATCCTGAGTATGTATCTACAGTGACCCAATTGGATGATTCTTTATCGTGCCTTAATGAAAATACAATATGACACTCTACATCTTCAATGTTATTAAGTAATTTGCCCTCTAAAATCCGTCATTTTCAAGGGCACACTCAAATATTAAGGAAGTTAGTAAAGAGACCTGTTCTAAGGCTGGAACAAGCTGGTTAGACGCTTCTTACTCCCCACAGCTAAGGGCATCAGGTTCCTCCGGTGGGGGTGTGGAGCAGCCGTTCGTTTTCCTGTTCGCACTCCTCTGCGGTGTGAAAATCGGGGAGGGGAGGCAGAAGCCCCACTTCCCTCCCGAAATGACGCCCAGTGGGGGAAGCCAGGACAACAGGGTGGGGCGGCAAGTGGTGGCCAGACTCTCACTGCCAGGGTCTTGTCTAGCTCAGGGTCCAGCTCAACTTCCTCCCCACACCACTGGCCCCCAGTCCCCTTCCACCACCAGGTCAACCCGGACACTAGGTCAGGAACGGGGTGAGGCAGCAAGTCAAGCTGAGCAAGGCAGGCAAAAGTGAGTCTTGTCTTCATGGGCCGCTCCCAATGACGTCCTTTTTGTGTTCCACGGCTGCAAAAACATCCCAGACAGAGAAGCATCAAACCACAGCAGTTTTATACAGCTGCCAAAGTAGCTCAGTTGGGAGAGCGTTAGACTGAAGATCTAAAGGTCCCTGGTTCGATACCAGGCTTTGGCAGGTCCTTTCATCCCTCTTTGTGCAGGGGCAGCTTGTTTTCTGGGAGGGTGGCAGCAGCACCTTCACCTGAAGGCAAGTACCTGAGTTTGAGCTCCCCAGCAGGACAACAGAGTGTGGGCTTCTGCCCCTAGTTGGCCCACCTGACCTATAACAATGAGGGACAGGAGTTGTCTCTCCTACATGACTTATTGGTAGACCCAATATGGCGGGAAGAGAGTGAGGCAGGGCGGTCCTCAGAGATGATGCCAGAGGGGACAGGGACTGGGGAGGAAAGCTCCTCTGCAAAGCAGAGGAAGGGCAGTACTGGGGAAGGGGCATCTGTTAAAGTGGCCTCATGGAAGGTAGCAGGGATTCAGGGGCCAGGAGGAGGTGTTTGATATTCAGTGCCTTGGAGCAGCTGGACTTGGACATGGTGGGTGTTCAGGAAATGCACATTAACTCCTCTAGGATAGCTCGATGGGCAGAGGGTGATTGCAGGAAGGGCCTGTCTTTCTGGTCCTGTGGGACAGGGAAGAATGATGGGGTTGGATTCTTGTTCTTCACATTTGCGGTGCAAGTACAGAAGGTTGTGGAGCTCCAACCAGGGAGCTAATTACTGTTGGACTTTGTGCTCCATGGCACTGGTTACCGCGATATTCGTGTTTATGGTTTCAAGTTAAGGTGTGAAAGGAAAGATCTATAGTAGGAACTGGCTCCGCACGGTGTTTGATGTTGGGGGGGTGGATTTTAATTGTGTCAGCCAGCCTGAGGACTGCTGGTCCCATTTTCCCGACCGTCAGAGGAAACGTTTTTACAATGACCATTACCTGGTGCAGGTCTATAGCGAGGTCGGCTTAGAGAACATGTTTCTGCACAGTGGAACCAGTGGAGGGCGGGCAGTAACCTCCTATTCCTCTGACCCGAGCTCACACCAGCCGCAGAGGGGATACACCTTTCTGCGGGGACAGGCCAGGAGTCGCACTGACCGGATTTCCGTGAAGGAGAGCATGTCGACAGCCCAGTGCAGGGTGGAGCCAATGGACAGTTCGGATCACACAGCTCTCACCGTGTGCTCAATGTGGGCAATTCCCTGACCCACGGCAGAGGATATTGGAAGCTGAACATCCAGAGCTTGCAAGATAAAGGAGCAGGGGGTGAGGCCTGGCAGTGTTGGCAGAACGGGAAAGCATCAGAAGGTTCTACGGCAACCAGCGGGATTGATGGGAGTCGGTGAGGGAGGAGTTGGCGGCTTTGTTCCGGCGGTCCGGCAAACACCACAACATTAAAGAAACCAACAGTGCCAATTCCTGCAGCGTCGCCTGTGGGATTTCCACAAGAGCATCCAGTCAGGGGAGCCAGTCAGCCTGTGACTGTACGACCGGATCAAGCGACAGCTGACTGAGTTCCAGGAGATGAGGCCGATATGAGCGGGAGCACCGAGTGAAGGGAGGGGCGGCCTCCCCTGACATTTTTGCAGCCTGCAGGGAATGGAGACCAAGCAGGGGGATGCGGGGACTCAGGGCAGGACCCATGGATCTGATAGTGCAGGACCACAGTCGCTGGAGGAGGCGACAGAGTCCCGCGAGAGGAAGCCGCTGGTGGGAAGCAATAAGTGCAGCGTGCAAATGAGCCAAGAGTCACAGGGGTCTAAAAAATGCAACAGCAGCAGGTCCCATGGTGTAATAAGCAGCACTCAGGACTTTGAATCCTGGAATCTGAGTTGAAGTCAAAGTGAGACCTCCTGGAGATACGTTGCTTTGCTACAAAGCCCTGAAACTCAATGTGCTTGGCTACCTTCATGCTGGGTGACTGATGCCCACTGGAAATAGGTCTTCAGTCTGTCCGGTTCAATGTGCTGGTGGCTATAGGTGGGGGTCCTAGAACTTAACACTTTGGCTAGAGATTCCTGTGGGGTGACCATATGGTGGTTTCTCACTGCTCCACCTTTGGTCCCTGCAGCTGCCACACACTTCCTCTTGCCCACATGGCATTTAAAGGAAGGAGGGCCAGGGCCAGGCTTCATAGTCAGGGCTGGGCAGGAGGGAGGAAGAGTCCCAGGCTGGAACCCAGCCCCTCTCCTCCTCTGGGCACCTAGAGCAGAGGCGGCTGGTGCTGACAGCTCCAAGGGAGGGCTTAAAAGCCACAGAGCAACCGAGGGCAGGGCCAGAGGAGGGGAGAACCATGCCTATGTGTGGCCAGCAGACAGCCACAGAGACACCCGGCCAGCCTGCTCTCTGCTCCCTGCCATCCCGAACCCCCACTGAAGGCCACCCACAGATCAGCATTCGTTCTACGGCCGGCCGGCATCACAAGGTGGTTGGAAAGCAGGTGGGGCCTCTGACCGTTCCCACTCAAAGGGCTCCTTTTGGCGGTGGGGCAGGAGATATTTCCCCCAAGAGGCTCTTTCCCAGCTGCTGAGAAGCACAGAAGTACCCGGTGTTTGCTCTTGCGGTGAAAGGGGTTAATACGTTTAGGCAGCCTGGCTAGCTCAGCTGGCAGCACCTCTGGCTCTTACTCTGAAGGTTGAAGTTACAATTCCCTGTCTGGGTGCTTGGGGCTCCTCTTCAACAATACAACACACAATCTGCTTAAGCCCCCACCCTGTAACCTGGGGAAACTAACCCTGGCCACTGGGTGCCTCTAAGAGGTGATACTTTCCCCACTCACATGCACTGAGTGTAGAAAAGAAACTAAAGGAGGAAAATCACCTTGTATTAACTTGGGAAAACACCACAATCAGGATTCATAACACAACACTATGAGCAAAACACCCCCCCACAGCGCGCTGGGCAGTGGCCTTTTGCCTCAGGCTCCTAAATCCAGACACCAGTAGCTCTGTGGGTGTGCCCCTCCCTTCACTGCACCTCACCCACAGCTGCTGGCCTGGGTCAGTGAAAACCCAGAGTTCACCTCTCACCTCCTGGGGGGAAAGCCCCTTTCTCCCTCCGCTGTCTGGCCACATTGCCGGCCACTTGCCGTTCCACCCTGTCACCGCTCTGCTGGCCACCCTCTCTGCTCTGGGACGTCTTGTGGTCCCACCAGGAGCGGAACAGGCTCCCTAAAAGCAGGGCCGCCCAGAGGATTCGGGGGCCTGGGGCAAAGCGGGGGAGCGGACATAAAAAAGGAGCCACCCGCTGCGGCGCTTGTACTCACTGGGCGGCATCCGAGTCTTCAGTGGCAGCGGGTCCTTCACTCGCTCCGCGTCTTCGGCAGCACTGAAGGACTCGCCGCTGAAGTGTCGCCGAAGACCCAGACCGCTGCCGGATGAATACAAATTAAAAAGGCGCCTCTAGCCAGGGAAGGGATTCTTGGCCAGGGCTCGCGGGGCCCCTGTGGGGTCCGGGGTTTGGGGCAAATTGCCCCACTTGCCCCCCCCCGGGCAGCCCTGCCTAAAATTAGTGGCCACCCGAGCCCGAACAGTAGCCCCACCCATTCCACTCGAGGCAACGCCCCTGCCCCCCCCTTCTCCCCAAGGCCCCGCTCCTATGCTGCCTCTTCCCCCAAGACCCCTCCTCCCGCTCACTGCTCTCCGTCCCCTCCCCACCCTCACTTGCCCTTACGGTCATTACAAAGTGGCAAGGCAGAGCCCTCCCATTTTTTAAAGTCCTGAGGTGTTGTTCCCCCCTGTTCAAGCACCCCTGGGGCCCTGCACTTCACTGTCCCAAAGCAGGACTAATGCTTAGAGCTGGTTATCAGTGATTTCAGATCTGTTGGTCTGCAGCAAGACTCTCCATTGAGTCTTAACCAGCTCTGTTATTACACAGGGAAGAACAAAAGGGTGAAATGGGGCCTGGAACCCTTAAGATGAATCCACCTCACCGAATACACCACTTGTCGCTATCCGCTCTCAACCCCACTGAGAATGTTTTGGGGTCACTCCTTGCCTTTATCAACCTAGGGGTCTCAGAAAATCCACTTTAATAGGTGCTCCAGTGGCGCAATTGGTTAGCGCACAGTACTTATAGGGCAGTGCTGCGAGGAGCTATGCTGAGGTTGTGAGTTCAAGCCTCACCTGGAGCACTGGTTTTCATTAACCAAGTGGCATCACCCCCTCATTTGGCCCTGTGGAAGGAAGAATTCCAGCCCTGGGACACTGAGGAGGGGCAGAGTCAAAAATGCCCCCTTCACTTATTACCTCCTCTCCAGAGTGCAGGTCAGAATCTACAATCAAGCAGAGCCTGGAGTCCTGCCCCTGGCATCTGTACTATTGACAAAGACTAAGTGACAGGGACAAAACACTCAAATCCCGCCTGCTGCAGGGAGCCAGGTTTGCTCTTCAAATTCTGTCGTTCATATGTTTACAGGCCTGGGAATGTCCCACAACGGCATTTAATGGGAAGCTGCCTGCAGAACAGTTACACTGCACAGAGCTCCTGGGGAGGAGGGGTGGGATTTAGTAACATTTTGAGGATCGTTTGGGAAATGAGCCTTTGCTGACAAGGTTTGTCTCTGTTCATATTTCACCTTCAGGTGTTATGTTGAGGGATCTTTAGTGTATTTTCTTGAGGTTAATAACTATCTCCTCAACTTTATTTACTCAACTTAAAAATTGGTGTCACTTGATTTTTGCATCTCCCTGTGACAATACAACTGACACGTGTGGCTTTCTACAGGGGGTCATGATGTTAAAGTTGGGGAATTCAGTCTCTGTACTGCTGGGAGGAGTGTGTTGCTTTTTTACAGCTGCCTCACGGCCAGGCACACCGGGCTGTTAGCTGCACCCACTGTCATTGTTGGGGCCCCTGCTGAACCCAGGGTGGCTGCACTGCCGTGCTGGGGTGACTGCAGGGGGAGAAGCTGTAGAGCAATGTAGAGCAGGTGCAGGAAGGAGACGGGGTCACTATTCACACTCTGAACTGCACAATTTTCCAAATTTGGGAATAGATTCATAGACTTAAGGTCAGAAGGGACCATTATGATCATCTAGTCTGACCTCCTGCACAATGCAGGCCACAGAATCTCACCCACCCACTCCTGTAACAAACCCCTAACCTATGTCTGAGTTATTGAAATCCTCAAATCGTGGCTTAGAGACCACAAGGTGCAGGGAATCCTAAAGCAAGTGACCCGTGCCCCACGCTGCAGAGGAAGTCGAATGTCCGAGAACAAGTCTAAGGGGAAGGTGAATGCAGAGCAATGACACTGGAGATGCCCAGACCTCCAGTGGGGGCAGCGTGGAAATTAATAATGGGAAGAGCATTTGCGAAATTAGTCG
The DNA here is from genome assembly GCA_003846335.1 of Cuora mccordi. Taxonomy (NCBI): domain Eukaryota; kingdom Metazoa; phylum Chordata; order Testudines; family Geoemydidae; genus Cuora; species Cuora mccordi. The sequence goes on along the minus strand of RQSS01106112.1, from coordinate 12,560 downwards.
TCACTGACAAGATTTGTCTGTTCCTATTTCATGCTGTGGTGTTAGTTAGAGGAATCAGGACAGATTTTTTACTATATTGATTAAACACTTAATTTTATTTACCCAAGCCAAAAACTTTAGTGTCACTTATTTTTTCTCTGTCCTAGCAAGAATGAATTGAATTTCGTGACTTTCTGGAAAGTGCAGCGAGATTAAATGTGGGGAATTCAGTCTCTGTGTTTGTGAGCTGATGTTTTCCTCTCACAGGTCAGTGCCTGCATTGAAATACCAAGAGGGATCTAAGGGCTGGTGTATGCTGGGCTCTTAACTGACAGAGTGACGTCTCTCAGGGTGTGACCCCCCCTAAACCCATAGAGTTAAGGTGACCTAAGCCCTGGTTAGATAGTGCTAAAGAAAAGGAAGAATTGTTCTGCCCATGTAGCTATTACAGGGATGAGAAAACCCCTCCAGTCACTGTCTACTCCAAAGTGCTATAGTAGTGCCACAGAGTGTAGACAGAGTGAAAGTAGATGTGGCTCCAATTTGCACTCTGGATGCTCAGGCACTGTCTACAGTAATAATAACAACAGTGCAGTGCTTACGTAGTTGGCAGGATTTGAACCTGCGCGGGGAGACCCCAATGGATTTCTAGCCCATCGCCTTAACCACTCGGCCACAACTACTGGATGTACAGTTGTGTCATTACATGATGATTCTGTTCTCACTGAATTGTCACTTCAAATTGTTTGCCCAGACCAGCTTCCCCAGCACACTCATGGCTGCGCATCAGTGTAAGTGTGTCCTTGGGTGAACAGCAAGAATTCCTGCCCATTTCCCTTCCAGCTGGAGCAGGATGAGAGTGTGTTTGTGTGAATGACATTGCTGTAGATTGTTGTTCATTCCCCACTCTGACAATTCAGACAGTCGCTTTCCTAATCAAATCTCCAGCACATCATTCCAATAGCAGGTGGCAGGATTTCTCTGGGGCACTGAAATTTTTTCAGGGGGCTGGTGCATGAACTGAGCCTTGCATTCCACCCTTGATGTTTCATGGACTAACAACAGCAGCAGAAAGAAAGAGCCGAGCCAATATCTCCCTGGCAGGGATGCAGGTGCCACGTCCCCTCTGTCTGACCATCGCCACTGCAGGAGAGAAGGGTTCACTGGAATCGAATGCCCTGGCTCAGACAAGAGACACAGGAAGATTTTGCTGTTCATGGATCTGTGCAAAAGGATATTTTGTCTCTGTGTGAAACTGAGGTCGGAAATGAAACGTCCACATGGTGGCCCAATGCTCTAGGGAATGTGGGTGAAGGACTCGGGCTGAGAAATGATTTAACAGGAGTTTGTTTCAACTTATTACCCCGATTAAAATCTATGGCTAAAAGGCAGCCACTGTTGTTAGTACTTGTACCTGTGTTGGGACACCCCAGTGGGTGTCAAGTCCACTGCCTTCACCAGGGGCAGTCGATTATTTTATCAAGGTACAAATTTCTTGGCCAAGGTCTAGACTCCAGAGAAAATAATACACTGCTGGTAAGAAGAAGCACATAAAAAGATTTTGCAGCCACCATGGGCATAACTATGATGTGTCATGTTTCACTCTTTATACCTGGCACCACCTCCTTTCCCTTTAGCCTTCTAGTTGACCAAGGGCAAAGCTGAACATCTCTTCAGCTACCAGGGACTGTTTATGTCCATTCCTGCGAGCTACACAGGGGTTTGATGTTGCTGCTTTCAATCCTCTGGCTCTGGCGGGATAAGGAACAATTCAGGCTGTTGCTGAACTGAAGGGGGGAGATCAGTTTTTGACCGGGAGAGGGATGCCTCCTCTTAAAGGTGTTTGTCTGGCTTGCAGTCCTGGTCCCCAGGTCTCGCCCATGGGGCTACAGCTGTTTTGGGACCAGGTCACTCCCTTGGCTCCACCTGCCGTGCCCAGGCGCTCCCCCCCAGGGGCCCCGGCAGTGCAGCGGAGCTGAGCAGCATCTGCCTGCTCGCTCCAGTGGCTGCCGGCCCCTCCCCATGGCAGGGCAGGGTGGGTCTGTGCCTCCACGTGCTGCCCCTGCCTGATCACCCCTGTGGCCAATGGGACACTGTGGGGGTGATGCCTGGGGGCAGCAGCATGCGGAGGACCCCCAGCCCGCCCCGCCTTAGAGCCCCAGGTAAGCACCACACTCCTGACCCCCTTCCTGAGCCTGCACCCCCACCCCCTCCCCACATACTCCCACCCCAAACTCTCTCCCAGAGCCTGCACCCCCTCCACACCCCCAGCCCCCAAACTCCCTCCCAGAGCCTGCACCCCCTCCCCCTTCCCACACCCCCCCTCCCGCCTACCCCCAATCTTCCTCCCACAGCCCGCAACCCCACCCCTACTCCTGTTCCCCCTTCCTCCTGCCCCAGCCCAGAGCCTGCACCCTGCACCCAAACTCCATCCCAGAGCCTGCAGCCCAGACCCCCTCCCCCACCCAAACTCCCTCCCAGAGCCCAACCTCTCACCCCTTCTGCACCCAAAGTCTCTCCCAGACCCTGCACCCCAATCCCCAGCCCCAGCCCAGGCCCTGCACCCTAGACCTCCTCCACCCACCCAAACTCCCTCCCAGAGCCTTAGTCAGGTGAGGGGCAGAGTTTTGGGGGGCGGGTTCTGGGCGGTATGAGTGACATTATTGGCCCACTGGGAGGACTGGAGGACAGGCCCTGGCCCTAAGGTAAATTGAGGTTGAGACCCTGCTTTAAGGGATTGGAGCAACGCTGGAGAGACTGACGGGCAGGGAGCTGGGGAGCTGTGTGTGCCCCAAGGAGAGTTGTTGTTGTGCTCTGGGGACACAGAGCGGGGGTGGGGAGTTTGTAAGCTGTGGTGTTTGTATAGAGAGAAAGTTTACTAACCCCCAGGGTAAAAACTGCTCCTGCTCTAGGCTGTACCTGACACTCTCTGTTGTGAGGGTAGGTCAGTGGGTGAATGTTTCCTTCTAGGATAATAGGTTCCTAGTTCCAATCCAAGTGATTTTTCATTTAAAAACTTTTTGAATGAAAATCGATTTCCAGACCCATCTCCAGTATGTTCAGGAGTTCGCTGAATGGGGGCAGGGGGCTTGAAATGAATTTAAACACTCAGCATTTTCCTGTGCAAATGAATAAAGACCTAGCAGAGCTGTCCAGCAGCTGAAATCAGTTCCAGTCCTCGGCGTCTCTGAGAGGGACACTCAGTAGCTGAGGCATGTGGGACACCTCTGTGGTGAGGACAGGTGAAAAAATGCTGGATTCAATGAAAGCTGAGCCCATAGGAGGGGAAGGTGAACGGCAGCACCACACAGGGTCATAACACTCAGACACGGGGCTCCACTGTCACAGCCCCTGTGTTTTCTATCATTTCTATCCTAAGGAACACACCCTCCCCCTCCCCCACACACTGTCACACACAACCGTCTCCCCTTGAGCCCCATCCAACCCTCCCCCTCTCCTCCTCCCCCACTCCATGGGACACAGCCTCTCGGTGACTCACCCAGATGGGGGCTTGTCTCTGCATCTCCCCAACAGGGGAGCAGAGAGCCGAAAGGGCCACAGGAGACCAATGGAGCTAGGCAGGGATAGCAAAGACTTCCCCTCCCTTCTCTTCTCTTCTCAAGAGTCTTGTTAATCTCACCCATGGGATGTTCCAGCACCGGGTGGGCTCAAAGCACCAACCTTCCCCTCAGCAACGGAAGGGGAAACCAGCTCTATCACATGGAAGGAGACTCCCCACCTCTGCTGCTGCAATTCTGCAGCCATTAATATGGATTTGTTTTAGCTAATGCAACCCCTTCAACCCCTAATCCATCCACGAATCAAGGAGACAAGACCCTCAGGTGGGCACCAGAGGTGCAATGGGTTAGTGCACAGGACTTATAATAGCAGTGCTGAGTGGACCGGCTGATGGCTCTCTTTGCAAACGGACGCCATCAGACTGACCCACGAGGCGTGCTGCAGGATAGCCCCTCCCCACCAAAAAGCAATGCCGTGACCCGGATTCGAACCGAGGTTGCTGCGGCCACGGCGCAGAGTACTAACCACTATACGATCACGGCCAGGCGCTGGGGGCGCAGGCAGCAACCCAGTGGAAAATGCTCAGCTCTGCGCTCTCGGGGCAGCCACCTATCTCGCCGGCGGCCACAGGTCTTTCTCAAGTCTCCCCATTACAGTCACAGGTCAAATGCTGAGCAAAGGAAAAAAGACCGGAAGCCAATCCCATGCCTGTCCCTTTTTCTGTCTTCCTCCACCCCTGGACCAAGTCCCTCCCCGTTTGTCTGGGCCATTGTCCTCATGGCCCTGGCCAGCCTATTTCCCTTTGCCGCTCTGAAACGTGCCCCCACGTGCAGGCCCCGGGGGAGGCTTTGGCTAGGGCGAGCGTGTCCTTGCGAGGTAATTGTCTCTCTGGAGGTGAAAGTCATCAGTGCAGGGTGCGAAGGGAAGTGGCCATGGAAGGAGAATGCAAGGCATGTGGCGGGCAGGCCAGGGATTTCTTTGTCCCCCCTTCAAAAGCGGTCACCCTTGCCGTCGGAGAATCGAACCCCGGTCTCCCGCGTGACAGGCGGGGATACTCACCACTATACTAACGAGGAAAGGGGCACGGTGAGTGGCCCCAGCTCCCACAGACCAGCTATGGTCACCGTACACCTACACCGTCGCATGGGCCCCAGCAGGCAGCAACCCCCCTGGCCCTCTTCTGCTTCCCAAAGGCTTTGGCCGCAGCAACAGCCCTGGCAAAAGCCCTGGCCCTCCTCACCTGCCCTTGCCCAGCAGGACGCCTTTCCGGCCCTACACAGCTCCTCACACAACACCCGCCTGGGACCTTGCCCTCCCCTACCAGCTCAGCAGCACCTTTTTTCCTCTCAAAACCTCCTCTTGCCACCCTCCCCCTTCCACACTTCGCACTCACCTCATCACAAACTCACCCACGGCCCCTTTGGCTTCTCAAGCGCCTCTGGAGGGACGCAGCTTCCCTGGCACGCAGATCCTTCCCTTCAACGCGCACTGGACGGACATTCGAAACACAGCCCTTTCCAGGAGGGAATGCGCTGCTTTTGGACCCTGGCGCCCAGCAAGAAGTCCTGGTACTCTTTTTCTGACCGATGGACCCCACTGACTTGCCTTTACCAAGCAGAAACTGAGGACCGGCTGATGGCTGTCTTTGCAAACGGACGCCATCAGACTGAGCCACGAGGCGTGCTGCAGGATAGCCCCTCCCCACCAAAAAGCAATGCCGTGACCCGGATTCGAACCGAGGTTGCTGCGACCACGGCCCAGAGTACTAACCACTATACGATCACGGCCAGGCGCTGGGAACGCAGGCAGCACCCCAGCGGAAAATGCTCAGCTCTGCGCTCTCGGGGCGGCCACCTACCTCGCCGGCGGCCACAGGTCTTTCTCAAGTCTCCCCATTACAGTCACAGGTCAAATGCTGAGCAAAGGAAAAAAGACAGGAAGCCAATCCCATGCCTGTCCCTTTTTCTGTCTTCCTCCACCCCTGGACCAAGTCCCTCCCCGTTTGTCTGGGCCATTGTCCTCATGGCCCTGGCCAGCCTATTTTCCTTTGCCGCTCTGAAACGTGCCCCCACGTGCAGGCCCCGGGGGAGGCTTTGGCTAGGGCGAGCGTGTCCTTGCGAGGTAATTGTCTCTCTGGAGGTGAAAGTCATCAGTGCGGGGTGCGAAGGGAAGTGGCCGTGGAAGGAGAATGCAAGGCATGTGGCGGGCAGGCCAGGGATTTCTTTGTCCCCCCTTCAAAAGGGGTCACCCTCCCCGTCGGGGAATCGAACCCCGGTCTCCCGCGTGACAGGCGGGGATACTCACCACTATACTAACGAGGAAAGGGGCACGGTGAGTGGCCCCAGCTCCCACAGACCAGCTATGGTCAGCGTACACCTACACCGTCGCATGGGCCCCAGCAGGCAACCACACCCCTGGCCCTCTTCTGCTTCCCAAAGGCTTTGGCCGCAGCAACAGCCCTGGGAAAAGCCCTGGCCCTCCTCACCTGCCCTTGCCCAGCAGGACGCCTTTCCGGGCCTACACAGCTCCTCACACAACACCCGCCTGGGACCTTGCCCTCCCCTACCAGCTCAGCAGCACCTTTTTTCCTCTCAAAACCTCCTCTTGCCACCCTCCCCCTTCCACACTTCGCACTCACCTCATCACAAACTCACCCACGGCCCCTTTGGCTTCTCAAGCGCCTCTGGAGGGACGCAGCTTCCCAGGCAGGCGGATCCGGCTGATGGCTCCCAAGTGTGCGAGTCCGTCCCCGCAGAGCTGCCCCATAGGGTGACCTTGAAGCAACTGTGGAAAACGGGATGGGGCTGGGGGGTAATAGGCTCCTATATGAGAAAAAGTCCAGCCAAACCGGCCTGTCCCTTTAAACATGGGACATCTGGTCACCCTGGAGCAGCCCCGCCCTCCTGCTCCCCGGTTGGTGCGTTTGTAACCCGGGGGCTGAAGCCGACGCGTGAAAGGGAAGTGAGCGAGCTCGGAGCTCTCCGGCGCCACCTGCTGGGAGCAGACGAAATGACTGAGCGACGTCCTGGCTAATTTAAATATCACCTGGTTTTCTATTGGGTGGCTCCACTGGAGAGCTGGGGAGTGGCCTGAGTGTGGCAGCACCTTATTTGCATATGAAAAGTGGCAGTTTGGGGCCATTGGGGTAAAATAGGAGTAAGTTTTGGGGTTGGGCCCCACATGTTTAGTGCAGGCTGTGGGGAGCCGGGCTGAGCAGAGCCTGCCCCGACGGGGAGTGTGATGTCACCCTGAGCTGGGAGCGTGTGGCCAGACATGGGGAAGGGGCTGGGGGTGGGAGAAGGTAGGTTGGTTTTCCTATTTTTAGTTGAGTTTCTCTTATGTAAATTGAGAGTCGGCTTGGGGGAGGGAAATCGTGACTCCTGCTTCGGGGGTGGTTGGGGAGAGTGACACAAACGTCCTTGGTGGTGGCTGCTGCTGTGGGGCATAGGACAGGTGGGGGCAGGGCTGTCTGGGTGCTTGAGATCAGGGGCGGTTCCTGATTGGCTGGTGCCTTGGCCTGCCTAGTGTTTTCTGACAGCTGATCTCCCATTGGCCCTCGCGCAGGGCGTGTCTCTGAAAGCTGGTCTCCCATTGGGCCCTCCCCAACTGACGTTTCTGACAGGCTCATCTCCCATTGGTGACGTTGTCTGATAGCGATAACTGGGAGCTCCGGGCTCTGCCTGCGGTGTCTGAGCGCTGGGGGCTCCTCTCCTGCCTGGGGCGGCCGGGAGCTCCAGGGGCTTCGGCGCTGCAGGGTCTGTGAGCAATGACGTGGGGCTGCAGGGTCCTCCCGCCATCAAGGCCTGTTGGGAAATCCTGGGTCCGCTCACAGCGGCTGGGAGCTCTGGGGTCCACTCGTAGGAGCTGCAGGGTCCATACGCAGTGGGGTGGGGCTGTGGGGGCTCCCCGGCCACCCATGGCTGCTGGGAGCTCCAGGTCTGCCTGCGGGAGCTGTGGGGAGATGAGGGGTTTGGGGTGGAGGAGGGGGCCCCAGGCTGCAGGGTGGGGCCGAGGGATTCAGAGTGCAGGAGGGGGCTGTGGGTTGAGACAGGGGGTCGGGATCCAGGACGGGGTGATGGCTCTGGGGTGGGGGCAGGGATGAGGGGTTCCAGGTGTGGGAGGAAGCTCTGGGCTGGGGCACGGGGGTGAGGGCTCTGGGGTGCAAGAGGGGGCTCTGGGTTTGGGGGGGTTCAGGGCTGGAGCAAGGGGTTGGGGTGCAGACTTACCTCGGGTGGCTCCTGGTCAGCGGTGCAGCAGGGGGGACCTACTGGCCATTTCCAGGGTGCAGCGCGGTGCCCTAGGACACGTAGGGACCAGCCTGCCTGAGCCCCGCAGCACCGCTGACCGGACTTATAACCCGGTCACCCGACTGGGAGCTCCAGGGTCCCCCTGTCACATGTGGTGGCTGGGAGCTCTGGGATCCACCCACAGCAGCTGGGAGCTGTGGGGTCCATCCGTGGTGGCATGGGCCTGTGGGAGCCCCTTCCGACACTGGTGGCTGATAGCTGTGAGGCCCCCACCGGCCGACAGCTCCAGTCTTGCTGCCCCAGGGCTGAGGCGGAAAATGTCACTGAGATCTCTGAAAGTCACAGTTTCTGGGACCCCCTTTATATAATCTTAGCCTTAATAGGTGTTGACTGTCTCTCTCAATCTAGTGGTCTGCTCTAGCGTGGATGGGACAGGGAAGACAGACGCTCACCCCCCAGCACAGGTTTGGGCAGCAATGGCTCTTGGGCTATTTGCTGTGCATGCAGAGGACTTGTCCAGGCCGGTGGAGCAGCTCAGCCACATGAGGAGCTGGAAGAAGGAGACCTGAGCAGCCTGGACAGCCCACTTTTTCTCCACAGCCACTGCCTATCAGCAGGATTCCTCCTCCTCCCCAGTGAGACCAAATCTAAGCACCTAGATAGCTGGTCTGTCCGCTGCACCCCAATCCCCCATACCTGAGCCTCCCTGCCAAGTCCTGTACCTGGCTCCAGAGAATTGTCTCACATCTCGCTGGGAACTCGACTTCTTGTGCCCAGAGAGTCTCGGCCCCACTCAGTAGAGGAGCTGAGAAACACAGTGTCTGCCTTTTCCAAATCAGTGCTTGGAGAGGTTTTGTTCTTGTGACCACATGGCCTAATAGATAAGGCGTCTGACTTCGGATCAGGCGATTGAGGGTTCAAGTCCCTTCGTGGTTGTGCTTGTGCAGTTTTATCTTTGTGCCGAACGTCCTGCTCCCTTCAGGGATGGAACCTCTTCTTGGCTGCTCAGGCCAATGCTCTGGCTTCAGCTAGAGCCCCGGGAAGGAGTTGGGGGGTGGGTGTCACAAAGGCTGGGGCATGAGCCCCAGGTGCTTCCAGTCTCGTCTTTGCCGTTCCTGACTTGCCAAAGAAAATGGGTGGCTGCCCGGGCTAGCGTGTGGAGCAGTTTCCCTCTTCCAAGTGTGCGCCTGTCCCTGTGCTTGAGGGGATTGCTACATAGCACCTTTGGAGCCTGGGTGTTTCTCTGCTTCTCGCCCGCTGGGGAAAAGCCTCTTGGGGTAAAATCTCCTGCCCCACTGCCAAAGTCAGCACCTTGAGTGGGAATGGTAAGAGGCCCCACCAGGGGGGCTGGCCCTGCTTTCCTACCATCTTCTCATGTTGGCCACATCAGCAGCTGGCTGTGGGTGGTTTTCAGTGGGTGTTCGGCATGCCAGGGAGCAGGGAGCAGCCTGGCTGGGTGTCTCTGTGGCTGACTGCTGGCCACGCATAGGCATGGTTCTCCCCTCCTCTTGCCCTACCCTTGGTTGCTCTGTGGCTTTTAAGCCTTCCCTTAGAGCTGTCAGCACCAGCAGCCTCTGTCGTAGGTGCCCAGAGGAGGAGAGGTGTGCTGGGCTCCAGCCTGGGACTCTTCCTCCCTCCTGCCTTTCCCTGACTATGAAACCTGCCCCTGATGCTCCTTTCTTCAAGCGCCATGTGGGCAAGAGGAAAAGTGTGGTAGAAAGCACAAGGGCCAAACTTGTGGGCATCAGAAATCCCAAACACCCAGTCAAACCATAGTCACTTCTAGATCCCATTCCAACCAAAGACCTGGCTCCAGTGGGTATGAGTCACTCAGCACAAGGTAAACAACTCATTCTTATACAGCTGGAGACAGGAAAGCTCTTGGTTCTCCAGGGATTTACCACAAGGTCCCACTGAGATTTGAACTCAGATTTCAGCATGCCAACCCTTACACCATGGGCCCAACTTGTGCTAGTTTCTCTGAACATTGGTGACCCTATCATAGAATACCAGGCTTGGAAGGGACCTCAGGAGGTATCTAGTCCAACCCCCCTGCTCAAAGCAAGGCCAATCTACAGACAGACTTTTGTCCCAGATCCCTAAATGGCCCTCTCAGGGACTGAGCTCACAAACCTGGGTTCAGCAGACCAATACTCAAACCACTGAGCTCTTCCTTTCTCATAGGGTCAGCTTGTGTAAGGGAACTGTTGGCCCTTTACTAAAACTGAGTGGGGTTTTTTGGTTGGCTAGTTCCCAGTCCCAATAGAAGGGGGAAGGGTCAATGGGAAATCAGGACCCTGAGACTGACAGGCCCCTGGGGCAATGGTCACCAACTGGTAGGGAACAAGTGAGAATTTGTTAATGAGTAAAATTCCTGGTGAAAATTGGCAAAGCTGTGGAGAGTTTGAAAAGTTCCAGTGAATTTACACATGAAGATACAAACAGAGAGACAACTAGAGAGAAAGAGACCATCACAGACTGCACAGGCCCACACAGACATAAACAAAAACCAAACCCACCCAGCACACAGAGCCATATACACATAAGGGAAAGCCACACAAAACAGAGAACAAATCCACACCAAAAAATACAGCAAAAGCCCACAACAGGAAAGCACAAACACCACATACCAAAAGAATACTTAGCAAAAAACAATCTGCATGCGAAAGTCACACACACATACACACACACACAAAAACTATGCAAGGCATCCACCAAAAATTACACAGGACCCAAATGCACATCAATACGACAGACAACAAAACCCCAACATACAGAAAGCCAGGCAGGGTTTGAGTCTCACAGCGAAGAGGGTGAGCACACAGGTGGTTTGGGGAGCAAAGACTGAGCGGGAGTCGGGGGCAGTGCTCTAGGCTCTGCCTGACCCCTCCTGAGACAGGTGGCTGGTGGAGAGAAGAGCCTGGTAGATCTGTGGACTCTGCCCTGCTTTCTGTAAAGCAAGGGGACCTCGGTGTCTTCTGAGCTGCAATTGTATTTTCTGCAGGGCAAAATGATTGGGAGAAGCCATTTGCTTAAAGAAAAGTAGTGCTCCAGGTGAGGTTTGAACTCACAACCTTAGCATAACTTGACTCAGCACTGCTCTGGAAGGACTAGGCACTAACCCATTTCACTCTTGGACTTTGTTTTCAAGAGTTTGTCTCCATGTTTCATGGATGGATTAGAGGGGTCGGGGGGGTTGCATTAGCTAAAACAAATCCATATTAAAGGCTGCAGGATGGCAGCAGCAGAGGTGGGGAGCCTCATTCCATGTGATAGAGCTGGTTCCCCTTCCATTGCTCAGGGGAAGGTTGGTGCTTTGAGCCCACCCAGTGCTGGAACGTCCCATGGGTGAGATTAATGGGACTCTTGGGAAGGGAAGGGAAGTATTTTCTATCCCTGCCTAGCTCCATTGGTCTCCTGTGGCCCTTTCGGCTCTCTGCTCCCCTGTTGGGGAGATGCAGAGACAAGCCCTCATCTGGGTGAGTCACCGAGAGGCTGTGTCCCATGGCGTGTGTGGGGGAGAGGGGTGGGATGGGGCTCAAGGGGAGAAGGTTGTGTGTGACAGTGGGGGGAAGGGGAGGGTGTGTTCCTTAGGATAGAAATGATGGAAAACACAGGGGAAGTGACAGTGAAGCCCCATGTCTGAGTGTTATGACCCTGTGTGGTGCTGCCGTTCACCTTCCCCTCCTATGGGCTCAGCTTTCATTGAATCCAGCATTTTTTCACCTGTCCTCACCCCAGAGGTGTCCCACACGCCTCAGCTACCGAGTGTCCCTCTTAGAGACGCCGAGGACTGGAACTGATTTCAGCTGCTGGACAGCTCTGCTAGGTCTTTATTCATTTGCACAGGAAAATGCTGAGTGTTGAAATTCATTTCAAGCCCCCGCCCCCATTCAGCGAACTCCTGAACATACTGGAGATGGGTCTGGAAATCGATTTTCATTTGAAAGAGTTTTTAAAGGGAATCACTTGGATTGGAACTAGGGACCCATTACCCTGGAGGGAAACATTCAACCACTGAGCTATACTCTGAGCAAAGAGTGTCAGGTATAGCCCAGAGCAGGGCCAGTTTTTAACCTGGGGGTTAGTAAACTTTCTCTCTGTACAAACACCACAGCTTACAAACTCCCCACCCCCGCTCTGTGTCACCAGAGCACAACAACAACTCTCCTTGGGGCACACACAGCTCCCCAGCTCCCTGCCCGTCAGTCTCTCCAGCATTGCTCCAATCCCTTAAAGCAGGGTCTCAACCTCAATTTACCTTAGGGCCAGGGCCAGTCCTCCAGTCCTCCCAGTGGGCCAATAATGTCACTCATACCGCCCAGAACCCGCCCCCCAAAACTCCACCCTCCACTTGCCTACGGCTCTGGGAGGGAGTTTGGGTGGGGGGAGGAGGTCTAGGGTGCAGGCCCTGGGCTGGGGATTGGGGTGCAGGCTCTGGGGGGAGTTTGGGTGCAGAAGGGGTGAGAGGCTGGTCTCTGGGAGGGAGTTTGGGTGGGGGAGGGGTTCTGGGGGGCAGGCTCTGGGATGGAGTTTGCAGCGCTGTAACATGGGCGAGGCGAGTGAGGCACTTGCCTCGGGCGCGCAAAGTGGAGGGGCGCAGCTCTACCCCGATCAGCGGCGCTTCAGCGGCAGCTCTACCACTGCCCCTTCTTCGGCAGCAATTTGGCAGTGGGTCCTTAAAAGACAGTAAAAGACAAAAGCAAACAACGTTGTTTTCCTACTTATTTCTATCACTACTTATTCCTTAGACACACACACACACACAAAAATCATTCATTCAGGTTCTGTATAGATGTTATAGTTACCAGCCTA
>RQSS01106107.1:0-10043 GCA_003846335.1 Cuora mccordi | reverse complement strand
CAGTTGCCATAGTAACAAAACCCATGACAACCAAATACACAACATTTCTCAGGTCACCTGCTGAGTGGGGCCGAGACTCTCTGGGCACAAGTAGTCGAGTTCCCAGCGACACGTGAGACTTAATTCTATGGAGCCGGGTGCAGGGTTTTGACAGGGAGGCTCAGGCCTGGGGGATTGGGGTGCAGCGGACGGACCGGCTGTCTAGGTGTGGAGATTTAGTCGCACTGAGGCACAGGAGGGAGGAGGATGAGGAATCCTGCTGACAGGCAGTGGCTGTGCAGAAAAAGAGGAGGAGTTCCGGGGACTTTTTTTGCCTCCCTTTTGCCTGCCTGCTCACGCTTGTGGTGAACGGTGAAAATGGTCTCAGGTAGCTCAGTTGGTAGAGCATCAGGCTCTTAATCTGAGGGTCCAGGGTTCAAGCCCCTGTTTGGGTGCTCAGCTTTTAAGCTGCCTTGTGTGCCAGGAGCCAAATGATTTCTGGTGCTGTCCACTAACCACCTGCGGATTCCCAGAAGCCATGGCCATTTCCGGGAAAGGTTCCTTTCCTCAGGAATCAGAAGAGAGGCCACATCCACAGGAGCAGGCCTAGAACACACACTCTCTGGCTGGCAGGAAGTGCTGTGGGGCCAGGTGCTGAGAAAGCCCAGAGGGGGAGCAGCAGAGATGGGGGGAAGAGAGACAGAGAAGCAATGAGGACAGAGCACAAGTGTACAGGGGGTTCAGGTCTGGCTATTGTGGGGAACTTCCCTGGTTGACCCTGGTGCAATTGGCCGGCGGAAGGATCTGAGTCCCCACCCCCTTACCCAGAGGCTGCCTGACCCCAAGGACGCTCTTTCTACTCTCCTGTGTGGCAGAGTCCTCGTAACCCCAACAAGGCTGGGCCCAGGAATCCTGGGGGGTTTGATGACCCCCAATCTTGTCATGATCACTTGAACGGGGGCTACATTGTCTCCACTCTAGGCACTTCCCTGACCCACTCCTCATTGCATGTGCTTCAAGCAAACACCATTTATTACCCAGCAATCAATGTAAAACACAAGGAAAGATGGGAAAGGAAAACACGTCACCCTGTTCTGTGGTGCAAGGAGATCACAACCAGCGTCTCTGGAGTGTCAGGGCAGGTCACAGTCTCTTCCTCACATGTCCCAGGCCTCCTCCCCAGGCCCTGGCTGTGCTGCAGGGACATCACGGGCTGGACACTTGCTCTGGCAGAGGCCACATGCTCTAGGTGACAGCCCCTTGTTCCCAGTGTCAGCCCCCATGTAGGGGATACAATACCGCCCACCCCCAAAAGTCTGGCCTGCAAGGCCTCTTGACTGGTGGCATCTCCTTGCACTGGGCCTTCTGCCCAGGGTCCCCCTCCCTCTCCCACGCTGCTCACGGCACCCACCTCCAGCCCCAGTGCTGCTGCGGCTCTGCCTCCAGCTCCCTGGGCTGCTCCTCTGGCTCCGCTTGCTGCAGCTCTTCTCCCAGCACAGATCTGCTCCCTGGGCAGCTTCTACGGCTCGTGCTGCTGCGGCTCGGCTCCCAACACAGATCTGTTCTGGTTCTCCCCGGCTGGTGCAGCTCTGCTCCCTGGCTCTTCTCGGGCTCCTGCTCTCTCCTTAGCTCCGCCCCACTCTGGCCCAGGCAGTTCCAGCTCCCACAGAGGATGGGACCCCCTGGCCTGGTGACTCCCTCATTACACTGCCTGGCCTTTCAGTGCGGCTAACTTGGAGCTTTGTCCTCTCCCCATTTCCCCTGGGGACTGTCAGTCTCAGGGTCCTGATTTCCCATTGGCCCTTCCCCCTTCTATTGGGACTGGGAACTAGGCAACCAAACCCCCCACTAAGTTTTAGTAAGGGGCCAACAGTCCCTTACACGAGCCAGCCCCATGAGGGTCACCGATGTGCAGAGAAAGCAGCACAAGCTGGTCCATGGTTTAACGGGCAGCACTCAGGACTCTGAGTTCAAATCTCAGGGGGACCTTGTGTTGGCTCGTGGTAAAGCCCTGGAGCTCACAGTGCTCAACTTCCCTGTCTCCAGCTGTGCAAAAGCAAATCTTTCCCCTCCTGCTGGGTAACTTGCCCACTGGAGCCAGGTCTTGGGTTGTGATGGCCAAAATTGGTTGGGGCTCCAGAACTTGTTACCCTGGTTTCTGATGCCTGTGGTTTGACCGGGTGTTTGGGATTCTTGCTGCTTCACATGAGGCCCACAAGTTTGGCATTTTGCTTGCAGCCACATGTTACCTCTTGTCCACCTGGCACTTGAAGAAAGGAGGGTCAGGGCCAGGCTTCATAGTCAGGGCTAGGCAGGAGGGAAGCAGAGTCCCAGGCTGGAGCCCAGCACCTCTCCTCCTCTGGGCACCTAGAGCAGAGGCGGCTCATGCTGACAGCTCCAAGGGAAGGCTTCAAAGCTACAGAGCAACCGAGATCACGGCCAGAGAAGGGGAGGACCATGCCTATGCATGGACAGCAGACGGCCACAAAGACACCCGGCCAGCCTGCTCCCTGCTATGCCAAACCCCCACTGAAGACGTGCTTAATCCACTTGCTGATCAGGAGGAAAACCTGTCAAAATCTGTGTGCGAGGAGAACCCGCTTGGCTCGGAAGGAGCGAGGAAAATGAGTGAGTGAAAAAAATAACCAGCGAGACAGAGAGCGAAAAGAATGTGAAAGGCAGAGAAAGAAAGAAAGGGAGAGAAAAAAAACATTAGAAAAAGAAGGAAAGAAAGGAAGAGCGTGAAAGGTAGAGGGGAAAAACGAAAGCAAGAACATACAAGCTAGAGAAGGAAAGGAATGAAAAAGAACGAATGAACCACAAGCGCTAGTTGAAGATGGAATGGGAGAGTCAGAGAAAGGACAGACTGACCTAAGTATGGTTGCACCCCAGATTCTCCATGTTGGGGGAACAGGCCCCCCCCATTTCCGTCCTGGCCCTGCTTGGAGGGACCATCCATAGGTGCCTATTGGCACCCCCATGCTCTGAGGAGGGGACAAGCCCCTCCATACCCTCCCCTCAGGACACGGGCTCTCCCCAATCATGACTCCCTTCCTGCACGCTCCTGGGAATGGGGGGAAGGTGGGGAGAAGGCGTGTGCTGAGCAGCACCGTGGGTGTCTCTTTCTGGGGTGAAGGAAGAGGATATTTTTAGTACCAGAAGGAAAGAGCAGGGGGCAGGGGCGTTTGTGGAGCCGGGGCGCACACCAGAGAGAGGAAGTGAACACAGCCCAGCGTGAGCCCAGTGCCAGTTGGAGCCGAGACGCCCACACCTGGAGGGCCATCTCCAGAACCTACCTTGATGGTGCCGTCCGTCGCTGCTCCCACACGAAGCTTCCCGCCTAGACCTCCCTGGACGAGGTGAGGTGGTGCATTGGCAAAGGGGGCGGTTTGAGCAGGGTTCTGTGTGTGTGTGTGTCTGCGTGTGTGTGTTGAATTTTGGGAAGTGATGTCACAAACTGCTGGGGCTGGTTTCCTATTGGTGTGACCGATTTTTGTAAAGCTTCCCCCCCCAATCTTCTTTTGGCACTAGGGCTTTCTGCGCTGCCGTTGACAAGGCAGAATCAAGGCCCCCGTTGTGCCAGGGGCTGCACAGACACAGAGACAGTCCCTGCCCCAGCTGATATCAGGCCCTGTTGGGCCAGGCACCGCCCAGACACAGCAAGATACAGGCCATGCCCCAGAGAGTTTACAGGCTCCATACCCAAAAAGTGGGAGGAGAAACTGAGGCCCAGGGTCAAACAGCAGCACTGAGAATAAAACCCAGGACTCCTGGCTCCTCCTGCTCTAACCACTAGACCCCACTCTGCTCCCAGAGTTGGGGACAGAACCCTGAGTCCTGGCTCTCCAAAAGGGCGGGAGTGGGGTCTAGTGGTTAGAGGAAAGGATGATGGGTGTCAGGACTCCTAGGTTCCAGTCCCAGTGCTGGGGTTAGAGTGGAGTCTCGTACCTTAGCACAGGTGGGGCTGGGAGCTAGGACTCCTGGGTTCTCCCCCCCCCCCCCAACCACCTGGGCAGGAAGCGGTGATGGGGTGAAAACTACCAAGAAATGCAAATCCTGGAAGGAGGTGGTACAGAAACCACGGCCCCATCCCCACCTCTGATCCCCCCTTGGCTGGCACTGGATTGTGCCCTCTGTGCCCCCCCCAATCCACCTCCTGTGAGCCCTGGGGGGGGGCAGGGAATAGCCATGGTGCTGGGCCCCCCATCCAACTGAAGTATTCAGTGTTGCAGTGACCCAAGGTGTGTGCACAGACTGGGGATGGAGTGTGTGTGTGTGTGGGTGGATGGATGGATTGATTTCTGCATGTGTTTGTGTATGTGTGGTTTTCTGTAAGGGTTTTGTGTGTGGGGGGGTGTCATTACAGCTGTGGGTGTTGTGTTTGTGGCTCTGCAAGTGTGTGTGTTCATGTGGCTGGATTTGTGCATGTGTTTGCATGTTAGCAGTTGTGTTGATGTTGGCTGGATTTGTGCGGGTGTTTGCGTATATTAGCAAGTGTGTGTGTGTGTGGCTGGATGCATGCATGTGTTTGTGTATGTTTGCAATTGTGTGTGTGTGTGCATGCTCTGCTGCCCTCTTTCAGCGCAACAACTGTTTCTCCGTATGTCACAGCCCCCATACCGTCAACCCCGGTGGTGATTTCCCCATGTTACAAGGGCTGGCTGGCCTGACCCTTCTCCCCTCTGCGGAGTGTGGTGGGGCTGCAGCTCACCCCCTGTGGGGCAGGAGTGCCAAGGTGCGGGGCACTGGGCTCCGATGCACCTGGAGAGAAGCTCAGGTGAGGCAGGGCAGGGCGTGTGGTGTCCGTTCTGTGTTGCCTGGTGCTGGGCCATTGCACAATCCCCAGCCACGCCGCACAGCGCACCCCGAGAGGGGGCAGGGGGCCAAGCAGATGATCCAGCACGAGGGGGAGAGGATGTGTGGTTGGGGGCAGGAAAAGCCTTGGGCTGCACTGGGGGAGTGCAGAGCAGGGGTGACACCCCAGAAACCTGAAGCAAAGGGATGGACAGGTGGGGTGGGTGGATAGAAGAGGCTGCGGGACTAAAATCTAAAAGGGGTGGGGTCTAGTGGTCAGAATGGGGGAGGGAGGGGGTTGGTGGTCAGAATTCCTGGGTTCTGTCTCCAGCCCTGGGAGCGGAGTGGGGTCCAGTGGTTACAGTGTGTCGGGGGGGAGCCAGGACTCCTGGGTTCTCTCCCTGGCTCTGACTCTCTCTTGTGCAATCCCTCGGCAGTTACCCAACTCGCCAGCATGTGGGAGCGAGGGGCTGGGGCCGGGTTGTGACATGGCCCAGAGTCCTGTGCTGCCCCTTTGTTACCCAACCCGGGGCAGGGTGGGGGATGGCCTGGGAGACCCGCTAAGAAAGGCGCTTCTGGTGGGTTTGTGTGTGGGTCACGCTGCCCCCGGCTGGATAGACCCCTCTAGGTCAGAACCAGTCTCAGCCCGGGTCAGACCCTGGGAGCCCAGCCCGCTCTATCGCCACGGCCATGTCTATTGGTCTCCTGGAAAGGTCCATTCTCATTGGTAGCTGTCCAGTGGCAGTGAGTTCCACAGGCCTCGGCACACGCCGTGTGGGGCAGGAGGCCCTTGTGTTGGGAGCAGTGGGAGTGAACTGTGTGCGGTTGTGTCTCTGCGCACAATTGTGAATATTCTGGTGTGAGTGTGGCTGGGGGTGTGATTGTTTCTCTCTTTGGGGGTGGGGCTAGCATGCCCCTCTGGGTGTGTTGTGTGTGTGTGTTCTTGGGACTGTGTGAGTCCCTTTGTGCGTGAATGTGTGTGTGTGTGTGTCACTTGCTGCAGGATACAATAGCCTGCAAAGCCAACACACACACACACACACACACACAGAGCGGGGCTCAGCCCCACCAGCAGGGGGCAGCAGGGACACACACGTCTCTCCTGGGCCAGCTTGGACAATTTCCCATCACGACCCGGCACAGTGCTGGTGCCCCCACACGGGGATGGGCAGCGACCGGGGGGGGGGGGCAGATGTGCTGGATTAAGAAGGAAGCACTTTGAGAAAATCAGTCAAGGCCCTTAGCAGAGCTGGGACACCGACCCAGTGACCCCTGCATCACCCTGGGAGGGGAGTGGGGTCGAGTGGTCAGAGCAGGGAGGCGGCTGGGCACCAGGACCCCTGGGTTCTACCCCTGGTCCTGGGAGTGGGGGGGGGAGGTCTAGAGCAGGGGGACTGGGAGCCAGGACTCCTGGGTTCCATTGGGGAGATTGTTTTTCCCTGTGCTCCCCTCCCTAGAGATCCCAGCCCAGCCCCCTAGTGGAGAGTGAGTGGGAGCGGGGGAAGTTGCTCTCCCACTTCAGAAACATGATTCACCCCCCCCCCCCCACCATGGGCTGTGACATCATGGACCCCTCCCTCCCCAAGGCAGACAATAGAAGCCCCGCCCACCAGAGAAGAGGGGGGTCTAGTTGCACCCACAACAATCCTACTCATGGTCGCAAAGAAACCCCACAAACCACTGCTAGGACAGGATCTGCTGCTTTCTTTTCACCATGAGCTGCTCCCCACCAGGCACCACATCCCAGTCACCTTTGGTCAATATGCAGCTCAGTAACAATCACTGCCCCGAAGTGACTCCGGTGCAGGCACCCACAGCATGAACGCCGCACACCGCATTCTGTCCACACGCAGAGAATTCTCTCCGCTGGGATCCTTCGGCTCCTCTCGCTGCTCTCCGTCCTGCCGCCAGACACTGCTCATCTGCATAACCCCGCCCATGGACACGTGACACCTTCTGTCGTTTTGATCTCAATGAATGAGTTGCCTGTGGGGAGTGATCACGTCACCGCAAGTCACAACCGCCGGGCGGGGATCGTCTGTGAGCCCCGCGCTGGGGGCGGGGCTTCAGGGAGAGACCGAGTCCCATAGACAGACTGGGGTAGGGAGAGACCTGCAGGGGCAGGGGATCTTGCGGTCAGGAGAGGAGAGGGGGGATTGGCAGAGACCCAGCCTGGGGTGCAGGAGAAATGGGGTGGGGTGGAGGGAGACATGTCCGGTGGGGGTGGGGTGTGTGAAATGTTGGTCCAGGGAAACTGAGACACCCCCAGGACATTGTGTGCAGGGGGGAGCACAGGGGCAGGGAGAGAGCCCCAGCTCCACAGAGCCCCAGAGGGATATTGGGGGCAGGGGAGGGAGGAGAGACACAGCCCCATAGATCCCTAGAGGCAGCGGAATATGGGGGGGGGGGTAGGAGAGGGGATGGCAGAGAAGACACTCATCTCCAGAGGCAGGAAATGAGGGAGGGAGGGAGGGAGGGATCCAGCCCTATAGACCTGTAGGGGCAGGGAGATATTGGGGGCAGGAGAGGAGAAGGGGGGTTGGCAGAGACCCAGCCCGGGGTGCAGGGGAAATGGGCTGCTTTGGAAGGAACTGGGGAGGAGAAGAGACACATGGCAGGACACACCTTGGGACAGGGAAACTGACTCACTCCGAATACATGCGGAGCAGGGCAGGGGGGAGGCAGATCATGCTGGTCCCAGGGTAATTTCGGGGGGTTCTGATTCCCCACTCAGCCGGGGGAGGGCTCCCCTCTGGGCTGAGGAGACCTGGGGTGGGGCGGGTGCAGGGGCTGGGTGTGTGTGTCAGGCTGGGGGAGCTGCCTGGGCAGAGGGGCTGGAACTGGGGGGGCTGCAGCAGCCCCTGGCTTGACGTGGTTTCCATCACACCCAGGGGTTACAGTTGGTTCAGTGGCTCAGCACCCCCCACTATACAGATTGTTCTGGCACCACTGGCCTAGGGTCACTGTCTAGTGCCCTTCGCCGCCCCTCTCAGGGCCTGCCTGGCTCTCCTAGAGCAGGGCGAGCGCCCAGCTCTCCTGGGGCAGGGCTGGCGAGAGCTCTGGACAGATACTAACAGCGCCAGGGAGCCTGGGCGAATATTAGTTGGACAGAGGAGCCTGGGGCAGTTTATCAGAGAGCAGAAATGAATCCCGCACACAGCACTGGAGCTGCAGTGCTCAGCGCGTGGGCCTGGGTCTCCTGCACAGTCTCCCTGCTCCCCCTCGTGGCATAACAAGTTCCCTGCAGAGAAGCAGAGGGGCGGGAACGAGGGGTGCGGGGGGGGGCTGCAGCACCCCCATGTCTCACTGTGAAAAGCTCCAGGTGCTGTGGGAACAAAGCCAGCATTATTGTGTGATTCCAGAGAACCCCGGAGCTGTGCTGCCCCTGTGCAGTGTGAGCAGGAATTGCACGTTTTCACAATGCTTGTGAACACCAGGGCCGGTGCAACCATTTAGGCAAACTAGGCGGCCACCTAAAAGCCCCCTCAGGTGAGGAGGTGGAGCGGAGGTGAGCTGGGGGGGGGCGCGCGGGGAGGGCTGCCCGCAGTAATGGGGGGTTGGGG
Source organism: Cuora mccordi (assembly GCA_003846335.1). Classification (NCBI taxonomy): domain Eukaryota; kingdom Metazoa; phylum Chordata; order Testudines; family Geoemydidae; genus Cuora; species Cuora mccordi. The sequence continues at coordinate 1,707 of RQSS01106107.1, read as the reverse complement.
GCGCACAGGGGAATCGCTCCCCGCCCCAGCTCACCTCCGCTCTGCCTCCTCCGCCGAGCACACAGCCCAGCTCTAAGTCTCCTCCAATCGGCGCCGCAAGCCTGGGGGCGGCGGGGAGGAGAATTAGAGCGACCTCCAGCCTGCTCAGTGGAGGAGGCAGAGCCGAGGTGAGCTGGGGCTTTCTCCCCAGGCAGGCTTAGCTGCCACAGGATGGGATAGGAGGGAGAGGGGTTAGCTGTCATGGTGGGGGACGTAGCTGCTGCTAGGGGGTTCCCCAGGTGGGGGGCTGAGTTAGCTGCCGTGGGGGAGCAGGGTTAGCTGGGTGCAAGGTGGAAGTTTCACTTAGGGCACAAAACTTCCTTGCACCCGCCCTGGGGCTTTCAGCACCCCTGACAGGCTGATTAGACACCTGCAGCCAATCAAGGCAGAGCTACTCAGGGCACCTGGGTTTAAAAAGAAGCTCACTTCAGTTTGTGGTGTGCGTGTGAGGAGCTGGGAGCAAGAGGTGCAAGGAGCTGAGAGGGAGAGGGAGAGGGAGAGGGTGAGGGTGTAGCTGCTGGAGGACTAAGGAGTACAAGCGTTATCAGACACCAGGAGGAAGGTCCTGTGGTGAGGATAAAGAAGGTGTTTGGAGGAGGCCATGGGGAAGTAGCCCAGGAAGTTGTAGCTGTCATGCAGCTGTTACAGGAGGCACTATAGACAGCTGCAACCCACAGGGCCCTGGGCTGGAACCCGGAGTAGAGGATGGGCCCGCGTTCCCCCAAACCTCCCAACTCCTGATCAGACACAGGAGGAGTTGACCCAGACTGTGGGTTCCACCAGAGGGGAAGATCACTGAGGTGAGCAAATCTGCCAATAAGCACAGGTCCCACCATGGTAGAGGAGGAACTTTGTCACAGCCTCTAATTGTGGTGTTTTTAAATGGTCTGCATGCTGCTTGCAGGCTCCTAACACTTGCCACAGCAGCTCCTTTTAATTTCCATCCAACCACCTGTACTTATGCCGATAGGTTGACTTTATGCCTTTAACTTTGATTGGTAGCTGAGAAAATGGTAAATTGGACAGAAACCTCTTCATTTCCTTGTTATTTCCTGACTTCTTTATTCATCGCCTTTTCCTTATTTCCCAGCAGATTGACTAGACACCAGATCTGGGTGCTAGCAGGGGGACCTGACGGGCTCCTTATTTTCTGATTTCTTTCGGAAGCATTGAACTTGCCAGGGCACAGTCAGATTCTGGATGCTCACGTAAATGTAACACCTCGTGCTCAGCTTTAGTTCTGTTTCTCAGCTCTTTTGGAAAATCGATCTTTTGGCTGACATGTAGCATCCTTGCATTAGGAGATGGCTAATTAAATAAGACCATAAACCTTGGCAATCAAATGGAACCTGAAGTCCACAGAAGAGCCCGAAAGGCCCTTGGGGAGTGGAGTGCAAGTTGAGGAAGACTTCCCTGCACAGCTTCTCTCTCAATTCTCGTTTTCCTGTATTGAGAGCAAAAGTGGGGAATCAGCTCAGGGTAGGGTTATACCATGTGTGTGCAGTGGTTGGACAAGAAACTGGACTGGTATGGAGCAAAACTATCTTATGTCTGCCTGATGACTGTACGTTTGAGAAGGAGCAGAAAAGAGCAGTGGGGCTGCGGGATAGTGCTTGCATAGGCTTTCTTTGGCCTGTTTTGCTGTAAGAGTTAAAACAGTGAGAGATT
>RQSS01106106.1:0-13094 GCA_003846335.1 Cuora mccordi | reverse complement strand
TCACTTTGCCCAGTGACCCGGGGAAGTTCGGGGCCCCCTCTCCGGGATAGCGCATCCGCTATCAGGTTGGCACTTCCCTTCACGTGGACCACGTCCATGTCATAGTCCTGCAGGAGCAGGCTCCACCTCAGGAGCTTGGCGTTGGCTCCTTTCATCTGGTGCAGCCAGGTCAGGGGAGAGTGGTCGGTGTACACGGTGAAGTGGCGCCCAAAGAGATATGGCTCCAGCTTCTTCAGGGCCCACACCATGCCCAGGCATTCCTTCTCGATGGCCGCGTAGCTCTGCTCCCGGGGTAGCAACTTCTTGCTCAGGTACATGATGGGGTGTCTCTCCCCCTTTTCATCCTCCTGCATTAACACCGCCCCCAGGCCCGTGTCTGAGGCGTCGGTAAACACCATAAAGGGCTTGTCAAAGTTTGGGTTTGCCAGAACTGGGCCTCTGAGCAGAGCCTCCTTCAGCGCCTGGAGAGCCTCCTGGCACTGCTCGGTCCAGACCACCTTGTCTGGCTTCCCCTTCTTGCACAGCTCAGTGATGGGGGCAGCTATGGCACTAAAGTGGGGCACGAACCTCCGATAGTACCCCGCCATCCCAATAAAGGCCTGGACCTGCTTTTTGGTCTGGGGGGCGGGCCAGTCTCTGATCACCTCCACCTTGGCTGGTTCCGGCTTTAGGCAGCCGCTCCCCACCCGATGGCCCAGGTAAGATACTTCCGCCATCCCCACCTTGCACTTCTCAGCCTTTACGGTTAACCCCGCCTCCCGGAGTCGGTCCAGCACTTGTCTAACCTGGAACACGTGGTCCTCCCAGGTCTGGCTGAAGACGCAGATGTCGTCAATATACGCCACGGCAAAACTCTCCATCGCCCTCAGTAGCTGATCCACCAGGCGCTGGAAGGTGGCCGGCGCTCCCTTGAGGCCGAAGGGCAGGGTCAGAAACTCGTAGAGCCCCAGAGGGGTGATAAAGGCCGATTTCAGCCTGGCATCTGCGTTCAGCGGCACTTGCCAGTAGCCCTTTGTAAGATCCATGGTGGTGAGGTACCGAGCGCCTCCCAGCTTGTCTAGGAGCTCATCAGGCCTTGGCATGGGGTAGGCATCAGATATGGTGATGGCATTGAGCTTTCGATAGTCCACGCAGAACCGGATCGACCCGTCCTTCTTGGGGACCAGCACCACTGGGGAGGCCCAAGGGCTGGCGGACGGCTGGATCACCCCTAAAGCCAGCATGTCCCTGACCTCCCTTTCCAGGTCCTGGGCAGTCTTCCCGGTAACCCGAAAAGGGGAGCATTGTATCGGGGTGTGTGACCCAGTCTCCACCCGGTGGACAGTCACATTAGTGCGCCCAGGCTGGTTGGAAAACAACTGTCGGTACAGATGCAGCACCCCTCTGATCTCAGCATGCTGGGCCGGGGTCAGCTGATCAGAGAGGGGAATCGCCTCCAGGGGGGAACCAGCCTTTGTCCCTGGGAATAGATCCACTAGAGGGTCATCCCCCGGCTCCTCCCAGTGGCCACACACGGCCAACACCATATTCCCCCTGTCATAGTATGGCTTCATCATATTCACATGGTACACCCGGCGGTGATGAGCCCGGTTCGACAGCTCCACCACATAGTTTACCTCATTTAGTTGCTTGACAACCTTGAAGGGCCCTTCCCAGGCAGCCTGGAGTTTGTTTTTCCTCACGGAGATGAGAACCATCACTTGGTCCCCGGTGGCGAAGGCGCGGGCCCGCGCCGTGCGGTCGTACCAGACCTTCTGCTTCCTCTGGGCTCGGGCCAGATTCTCCCTGGCTAGGCCCATGAGCTCGGTAAGTCTTTCCCGGAAGGTCAGGACATACTCCACCACCGACTCTCCATCGGGAGCGGCCTTCCCCTCCCATTCGTCTCTCAGCAGGTTCAGGGGCCCCCTTACCCGCCTTCCATATAACAGTTCGAAAGACGAAAACCCAGTAGACTCCTGGGGTACCTCCCTGTATGCAAACAGCAGGTGAGGTAAGTACTTGTCCCAGTCCTGTGGGTGCTGGTGCATAAATGTTTTTAGCATCATCTTTAGCGTCCCGTTGAACCTCTCCACCAGCCCGTTGGTCTGGGGGTGATACGCTGAGGCCCAGCTGGGTCGGACCCCACATTTCTCCCACAGGGACTGGAGCAGCTTCGACATGAAGTTGGACCCCTGGTCCGTTAAGACTTCCTGGGGGAACCCCACCCGGCTGAAAATGGTCAGCAGCGCATCCGCCACGGTGTCTGCTTTGGTAGAGGACAAGGCCACCGCCTCGGGGTATCGAGTGGCGAAATCTACCACCACCAGGATGTATTTCTTCCCTGACCGGGTCGCCTTGCTTAGAGGTCCCACCATGTCCATGGCCACCTTCTGGAAAGGTTCTTCTATGATGGGCAAAGGCCTCAGAGCTGCTTTCCCCTTGTCCCGGGCCTTCCCCACCCGCTGGCAGGGGTCACAGGATTGGCAGTACTGTCGGACATGGGTAAAGACCCCAGGCCAGTAAAAGTTCTGTAGCAGCCTCTGCCTGGTGCGCCGGATTCCCTGGTGCCCGGCGAGGGGGATGTCATGGGCCAGGTACAGGAGCTTGTGGCGAAACTTCTGGGGAACCACCAGCTGCCTCCTAATCCCCCATGACTCCACTTCCCCGGGGGGAGCCCATTCTCGGTACAGGAACCCCTTCTCCCACAGGAACCTCTCCTTGCAACCTCTCCTCATGGCCTGCACTGCATTGAGGTCAGCCCGGTCCCTGGGCTTCTGCAAGGAGGGATCCTTCTGCACCTCGGCCTGGAACTCAGCAGCTGGGACAGGGATGGGGCCCTGCTCTCTCTCACTGGCTGGGTCTGAGGCCGCAGCCTCTCTGGGTCGTGTCTCTGGGCATTCCCTCCCCACCAGGCACTCGGGCAGAGTGCCTTCCCCGTTGTCAGGGCACAGTGCCCTGCACCGACTCTGACTACGGGTCACGATCAGGGTACCCCGGGCATTGCCTGGCCAGGCCTCGAGGTCCCCCCCCATTAGCACCTCTGTGGGCAAATGGGGGTGTACCCCCACATCCTTGGGGCCCTCCTTGACCCCCCACTTGAGGTGCACCCTCACCACGGGCACCTTGAATGGGGTCCCGCTCACACCCCTCAGGGTCAGGTAGGTATCAGGTACCATCCGATTTGGGGCCACCACCTCGGGCCGGGCCAGCGTCACCTCTGCGCCTGTGTCCCAGTACCCAGTGACCTTCCTCCCATCCACCTCCAGGGGAACCAGGCACTGTTTCCGGAGGGGCAGCCCCGTGGCCACCCTGTAGCAGAACCTTGTGTCCGGAGCATCCAGCCCCCCAGTGGCGCTGACCTGGGGCCCTCCTCCCTCCTTCCCAGGTGGGACGCTGCCAGCCCCCCTCTCTTGGGAATGTTGCCCCTCCTCCGATTGGGTCTTTACCCAGTCAACCCTCTGCGGGTTGGGTCTGCTCAGTCTGTCTCTGAACTTGGGGCACTGGGCCCGTATGTGGCCTTGTTGGCCACAGTGAAAGCAGCCCATGTCTCGTGGGTCCCCTCGAGTGGGTCGGGTGGACCTGACGCTGGACGTTCCCCTTTTGTGGGGGTTCTCCATAGGGCCCCGCTGGGAGGCCCCGTGGTGACTCTCTCTCTGCGTTGAGGCAGGCCTGTTCCCTCGAGGCTCCTCCCTGCCATCCCCTGCCCAACTGTCCACATATTGGTCGGCCAGTCGGCCTGCGTGCTGCGGGTTCTCCGGCTTCTGGTCCATCAACCACCGCCTCAGGTCGGATGGGCACTGCTCATACAGGTGCTCCAGTACGAATAGGTCAAGCAGGTCCTCTCTAGTTTGGGCCCCAGCTGTCCACTTGCGGGCATACTCCTGCGCCCGGTTGACCAGTTGTAGGTAGGTGACCTCCCGGGTCTTATGTTGACTCCGGAACCTCTTCCGGTACATCTCCGGGGTCAGCCCAAACTCGCGGAGCAGGGCCTCTTTGAACAGGTTGTAGTCCCCCACCTCCGCCCCTCTCATTCGGCTGTACACCTCCACGGCGGTGGAGTCCAGTAAGGGGGTGAGGAACTGGATCCTGTCTGCAGGGTCAACCTTGTGCAGCTCGCAGGCATTCTCAAAGGCCGTCAGGAAGGTGTCTATGTCCTCCCCCTCCTTACGCCGGGCCAGGAAGCTCTTATCAAAGCTCTTTGTAGGCTTGGGCCCCCCCTCACTCACCGCAGCCGGGGCCTTGCTGTTGTTCAGCTGGGCCAGTTCCAGTTCATGTTTACTTTGCTTCTCCCTCTCCTCGTATTCGCGTTGCTTCTCCTTCTCCCTCTCCTCGTATTCGCGTTGCTTCTCCTTCTCCCTCTCCTCGTATTCACGCTGCTTCTGCTTCTCCTCCAGCTCACGCTGGCTTTGTCTCTCCTCACGTTCCCTCTGTTCCTTACGCTCCTCCATCTCTCTCAGTTTTATCTCTCTCTCCAAGTCCAGCCGCCTGCGCTCCACGGAGGCCGAGCGCCGCCGGGACGATCCCCGGCTGGGGGGTGAGCTTCGCCGGGCCGATCCCCTGCTGGCCGGGGGGGTCACGGTGCCCTCGGTAGCTGGGCTCCTCCTCCCCCTCCCCCTAGGCCTAGGGGTGGGAGGTCTCGGGAAGCCCTCAGCAGCCGGCTGACCACTCCCGGCGGGGGCAGACACTGGTGCCTGCGCTGCATCTGCCCGGCTGCTTCCCTCAGAGACAGGGATCGGTTCATTCACACGATCTGCCTCCTCCAGCCGGGCAATCAGCTGGGCCTTGGTGAGCTTCCCACTGCGCAGCTCCCTCAGCTTGCACAGCTCCACCAGGTCGCACTTGCACTGCTGGGCATACATCTTCCTGCTGGCCGCTCACAGGCCGGGGTGCTCGCCGCTCCCCACGGGTTCCAGGGGGACCCCTAGTGTGCCAGTCCTTGAGGTCATCACCTCTCTGCCAGGGTCGAGCTGCAGCCTCCTCCGCCCCTGGGATCGCTCGCTGTGATCCCCCGGGGGACCCTGTTACTGCAAAGTCCTTCTCTCTGGTCACACTCTCCCAGGGGTGAATCGCCCCTTCGTTTTACTGCTCCCCAGTCACTTACTGCAGGAAGCGCCGTCCACGGGGTGCAGTCGATCCCACCGCTGCCACCAGTTGTCACGGAGTGTGGGGGAGCCCGGCCCTGCACCCCTCTTCCTGGGACTCACAGCGACTCTCAGCCAGCCAGTAAAACCGAAGGTTTATTGGATAACATGAACACAGGATACAGCAGAGCTCGTGTTCAGCGCCAGGACCCCTCAATCTGGCCCTTCTGGGGGTTCAGGGTGTCTGGAATCCAGCATGGGTTCCCTTGTAAACTCACCACCCAGCTCCTAAACTGAAACTGACTCCACTCAACCCTTCCCTTTGTCTACCCCCAGCCAGAGGTGACGACCTCCCCTCCCCCAGGCCAGGTTCATGTTACAGCTGAATACCTGGCTCTCACCTATCAACCACACAAACAGTCCCTACTCCATCACAACTATTCACTAGGCCACACTGCCCCTTCTGGACAGACCCACCTCCCACTGGTATCCCTGTCCCTGTCACCCACACCCCATGACAGATCCCCTCTGCTCACTCACCCTGCTGCTGCAGGACCCCCATTGCCTGCTGCACCAGGCGCTGCAGGGTCTCCAGACACTCGTACTGCAGCCACCACTGGACGTACTGAGTCCAGGTCTTGCCCGTCTCCCAGAGCTGCTTCTGGAGGAAGGCCGGCTGCATGGCTGCGACCCACGTCCTTGTCTGGTTGTCAAAGCTGATGAAGTCCCTCCCGTCATAGGCGTACTGGAACCTCGGGTCCACGGGGGCCTGGTCGCTCAGGGAACAGCCCACGTGAGCCTGTATGGTGTGAATCCCTGCAGGGGAGAGAGAGAGCTGAGACCATGCACTGAGAGCTGGGAAATGGGTCTGTAGGGCGGGTGGGGTCAGAGGTCGCTTGGCTGGACAGTGATACCGGCACTTTACCATCTCTGACCGTGCGCCTGGCCTCATGCTGAGCTAGCGAACAATCCCAGAGGACGCTGAGGGGCAGGAGGGGTCAGAGCAGACCCACGGGAAGGACTGAGGGGTTGGGATCCTGCCAGACAGTTACTGGGCTCCTGGAGTCTCTCCAGTGGTGAACATTAGAGGTGCCATACGGGGTGAGACCAAGGTCTGACAGTGGCCAACACCCGGGATTCAGGGGGAGTGCACGGAACAGGGCAATTTTGGACTGATTCATCCCTGTCTTCCCCTCCTGGCTTCTGGCAGGCAGAGGCTCAGGGTTGTCCCAAGCATGGGGCTCCATCCCTAACCATCTTGGCTAATAGCCACTGATGAACCTACCCTCCAGGAACTTATCTAGTTCTTTGGGTTTGGCTACACTTGCAGCTGTACAGCGCTGGGAGTTACAGCTGTCTTCGTACTGCTGTGTAGGGAAAGCGCTGCAGTGTGGCCACAATGACAGCTACCAGCGCTGCAGTGTGGCCACATTTGCAGCGGTGTTGGGAGTGGTGCATTATGGGCAACTATCCCAGCATTCAAGTGGCTGCAACGTGCTTTTCAAAAGAGGGGGGTGGGAGCTCCCTGCCTTGCAAGTTCTAAGGACTGGAAGATACACAGCACCAAGCTTCAATCATTTAAAAAGTTTCAACCCCTTCCCCCACCCCTCTCTCATTCACTAAATGCAAATAGCCTTCAGACCAGATAAGCAGCTGCTCCAAAACGGACTCCCCCTCCCGGCTGCTTCTCTCCTCAAGCAAACACTAGCTGTGGACATTCATCCCGCTGCCTGCCTCTGCTGGAGCAAACAGGAGCTGTGTTTGTTTTTTAGATAAGCAGCTCTGGGAGCCCCGAGTTCACAACAAAACAAAGACTTAAAAATGCTTTACTTAAAAAGCATTATGGGAAGGTTCTAGAGGTCAGTTACAGCGCAGTAAGATTAATCACTGTTTACACTGGCACCCCAGCGCTGCAAGAGCAGCGCTACAGTCGTTATTCCCCAGGCCGAGGTGGAGTACGAGCAGCGCTATAGCCAGGGAGATACAGAGCTGTATGTGCCTTGCTAGTGTGGACGGGGAGTAAGTTACAGCGCTGTAAAGCCACCACCAGCGCTGCAACTCTCCAGTGTAGCCAAGCCCGAAGTTGAACCCAGTTATACTTTTGGCCTTAACAACATCCCCTGGCAATGAGTTCCACAGGGTAACTGTGTGTTGTGTGAAAAAGTACTTCCACATGTTTGTATTAGACCTGCTGCCTATTGATTTCATCAGGCAGCCCCTGGATTTTTATTGTGGGAAAGAGTAAAGACCACGTCTCTATTCACTTTCTCCACCCCAGTCATCATTGTATAGACTCTGTCATATCCCCCTTAGCCGTCTCTTTTCTATTCCCTTTCTGCACCCCGCATCTTTTTAATCTCTCCTCATATGGAAGCGGTTCCATACCCGTGATCATCTTTGTTACCCGTCTCTGAACCTTTCCCAGTTCTACTCTGCCCTTTTGGAGAAGGGGTGACCAGACCTGCACGCAGTATTCAAGGTGTGGGCACACCATGGATTATATAGAGGCAATATGACATTTTCTGTCTGACTATCTATCCCTTTCCTAATGGTTCCTGACGTTCTGTTAGCCTGGGGACAGGCTGTTTCTGCAAAATTGTTATTTTTCGTTAAAAAATTTTGGTTTTGCCAGAAAACATTGAATTTCTGTTGGGGAAATTGAAAGGGAAGATCCCTGGGCTGCCTGGCTCGCTGCCTGGGATTCTCCTGAGATGGAATTTCTGAAAAGTTTCCTTCCCATGGAAATCTCCCATTTCCGACTTTCCTTCCGATCAGGAATAAAACCACTTCTGGGAATGGGAAATTTTCTGTGGGAAGAAAGCTCCATGTTCCAGCCAGCTCTGGTTTGGGCAGCACCTGGCACAGGGAGGCCCCGATCCCCAGTGGGAGTGACTCTCAGCGGGCAGCTCTCGCGTGTCCATTAATAACAATTCTCAGACACTCACCACCCGTCTGGTTGTGCAGCTGCATCCACCTCCTGATACCTCCTTTGGAGCTCTCGTCATACCCCCAGAACTCCTGGGTCTTTTTCTGGAAAAACTCAGCGCCCACGGCCTGTTTTGCCCACTCCTGGGTGGCTCTGACCTCTCGCGTGTCGCTTCTGTAGTACGCAATCTGAACGTCATCCAGCTTGGTAATCATGATGAAGTGATGGGTCCTGTCTTCGTGTGTGATGATTGTGACTAGCACGGCCAGGCTGTGGCGCCCTAAAACAACAGGAGCGAGGTTGAGTTAACAAGCAGCTTCCTCCCTTGCTCAGGGGACACCAGGGCCACCCAGTGGGGACCAGCAGAGACCTCCCACCCCCAGCCCCGTCCCCCTGCCCTCAGCCCCATCCTGGACGAGGGACAAGCCGGGATCCATCAGTAACTCAGACCGCGCGGAGCCGAGGGGGAGTCAGGAAGGACGATCTCTCAGCCTGAGCCTCTGAAAGCCGGCGGCTTGTTTGGTGGAAGGGGCAGACATTGGTGGGGAGGGGGCAGCTCCCCCCAAACAACTGCCCCCTGCCCCCCGTCAAATGCCCTCAGGCTGGGAGGGGTGGATGTGCCAAGTGCTTACAGTGGAATCTGGGGTGTTTGTGGCGTGTGTGCATTTCTGGAGTGTTTGGTGAGCATGTGGGGTGTGTGCGTGTGATGTATGTGTGTGCGGTCTGCGTGTGTATACACGCAGCAAAGAGTCCTGTGGCACCTTATAGACTAACAGACGTTTTGGAGCATGAGCTTTCGTGGGTGAATGCATCCGAAGAAGTGGGGATTCACCCACGAAAGCTCATGCTGCAAAACGTCTGTTAGTCTATAAGGTGCCACAGATCCAGACTAACACGGCTCCCCCTCTGATACGTGTGTCTACACGTGTGCTAGGGTGTATGCATGTGGGGGATGTAAGGCACTTTGCTTTCAGTTTTAACTGACTTTTTCCTGAATAATTCCCGGGTTTTACAGAAGCCGTTATTTGGTGTTTACTCATTTTTCACCTCAATTTTGGCTCACGTGGAAATACTGACTGTGGTACAAAAATCCAACCTGTGACATCAGGTCAGTGTGTTTGTGTGAATAATAAATTAATCTAAGTGTCAATGGAAGGCTGCCTGTTAAGGTAAGACAATAGAAAGAAAGTTACACACACACACACACACGCACGCACGCACACACACACACACACGCGTTCCTGAAATAAACTATATTAAACTGCTCTCACTTTCCATACTCAGACTTTTCCCTCTTTGTTGCTTTTTTTCTGTCCTCCCGTCCCCTAGTATTAACCCTGACATTGACTCAATACACTGGGCAGTTAATATCTAGTGCTGATTTTCACCCATTTTTAAAAATGTTTCTATTAACACTGATGAATTCCCAGGAAAATTTAAACAAAATAACATCTGAAAACAAGGGGCTTAGTGTGAGTGTGCACGTGGGTGTGTGTGCACGTGGGTGTGTGGGTTAGTCTTGCCGGGATGTGAGCTTCTCAGGGCCCCCCCCCCACTCTTTCTGTGCCACAGGCAGGGTCAACAAGCCCCCTACCCCGCAGGGAAAGCAGCCCCCCGAGTTTCCCTGACTAGGGTGTCTGCCACGCAGCATGGCCTGGGGGGGGGTGAGATGGCTGATGCACACAGGCTGCAGGAGAGGGCAGGACTCCCCTTTGCTCCTCGAAACATAAGTTGCTTTTTTTGTTTGCACCTTACCTGAGCCCGGTGCCCCCCTGCCCCCCAGCCAGGTTACTGCACAGCGGTGCCAGAGCCGGGGTACCAGGGGTAACCGGAGCTCGCCCCTTTCTCATTGGTGACATGGAGTTTGGCTGCGGTTAGGTGACCCCACTGCTGTATTTACCACGACACCACTGCCCGCGAGGGTCGCTGGGCCGGTCCCCCTCTGCTCCGGTAGCACGGGCCGGCTTCTCTCCCTGTGTCAGTCACCCTGGTTTGACCTCACTCCTAGGGGTGGGGGGCGGTTCTTGGGCTGGCGTGTGGGGATTTCTGGCAGAGCCCCCAAAGCAGGATGGGGGGACGCGGCTCAGGCCCATGGAGGAGACGGAGCCCAGGGGCTGGAGGGTTGTAGATTTCAAGGCCAGAAGGGACATTCACTATCTGGACTAGGGCAGCGCCTAGGAGCCTCCATCGTGGCCCAGGACCCGGCTGCGCGGGTGCTGCACAAACGCAGAACAACCCAAGGAGCTCACGCCCCTCTGCGCTGCTGTACGGCCGCCCCATGGGGTGCCCCCGCCAGCCCCGCGCCCAGCTGGTAACCAGCCGTGGTAGTGCCCGGGGCCAGCAAGCATCTTTGTGACCCCACCCGGGTTTTTGTCACACTTCCACCCCTGCAGCTTTGTGCTCTGGGCGACTGCCCCCCTCGCCCCGCCCTGGTTACAGCCCTTCAAGCCCTGGGTGTAAACTGCTCCAGTCACCCCCCCCCCCCATCATTCATGGAATGTGTGTCCCCCTCCCCCCCCGTTACGGGTAATCAGCATTAACCCGGCTATGGGCGCTGCTGCTGCTGGCGGGGGCGCTGCCTTCAGAGCTGGGCGGCCGGAGAGCGGCTGGCTGGGGCGTTGGTGTCCCCCGCGGTGTGGGTACCCCGGGATCCCAGTTTGTTCAGCCCCCCCGACCCCCCGAGAACCTCTTACGCCCCCGGAAGGTCGCACCCCCCAGTTTGCCCCCCCCCACGCGTGTCCGAGGGGGCTGCCCGGCCTGTTCCGGTGACACCCCCAGCTGGGGTCCCCCAGCCCCCCCCGTACTCACCGCCCGCCGCGGCTGGAGCCAGGAGCGCCCCGCAGAGCGCCAGGAGCAGCCCCCAGGCCATGGGGCCCGGGCGGGGGGGGCAATAGGCGCCTCTGTCAGACAAAGCCCCGAATACCCGGACGGGGGGCCGGGGACCCGGACAGCCCGCTAGACGGACCTGCTGTTTCACGTTCACGTTCCGAGGTGTCGCAGCTGCCCGGGCCCGTCCAATCAGGACGCAGCCCGAGGCTGCTCGTCATCGGTATCTGGGCAGACCGGGCTGTGCAGGTTACCGCACACAAACATCCCGTGGCTGCGGCCCGTGGGGCTCCCCCTTCTGGCCTGGGCCCGGGGGTGCGAAGGGCTGAGGGGGGCGGGGGCTGCAGGGCCTGGCGGAGCCCGGGGGCTGGACCCGCTCTGGGGCAGGGCACCGGGTACCACGGGGCAGGGGCACAAAGGGGCCGGGAGCGACTCCCGGCTGGGAAGGAGAAGGAGGTTTCGGACCCTCCGAGGGGCGAGGCTGGAGCAGCCCCCATAGGAGCTGGGGGGTCACGAACCATCCCTCCATTGCCCGAACCAGGGGACACGGTGCAGCTGGGCCCTGGGTCTCAGCCCCTCCCGTACTCACCCCCAGCAGCCGCTGCCCCCAGGAGGCACCCACAGACCCCCAGGGCGACAGCCAGGCCCATGGTTCCTGCGCTGGGGAGGGGTCTCACCCCGTGGCCACGGGGAAGCAGCGGGCGAGCCAGCCGGCAGCCCCTGCAAACAGCCTGTGCACTCTGCTCACTGCACGCCCAGGCAGTGCCAGGACCGAGGCCTGACCGGAGCAGGTAGCAGCCGTGTGCCAGGTGCGGCTCCCTGCAGGGCGTGACGTGAGCTGTGTGCACAGCTAATCCTGGCACCTGACCGGCCAGCGCCCCCGTGCCCCCTGCACAGGGCTCAGTCACCAACCAGCAGCCACCTGCCTCCCTGCGGCAGGACAACGCTGAGAGCAGGATCATGGCCCAGGTTCTTATTCATTTCCAGCAGCTTCTTGGCCTGAGAAAACAATCAGCTCAACTCTCCTTCTCCCAAACATCCTGGCAATTAGTGCAGGGGAATTTATCCATTAAACAGTTCAGACACAGGTTACCACAACCTGCAAAGAGACACAGACAATAATCCTATTTCACTCAAGTGTCTTCCTAAATGTTAATATTCCTTATTCGATCTTTGAATCAAAGCTCTAGCAATAGAGGAGACTTGTTTGCTGACATCACAAGCCCTGAGCAAACACCTCCCCTTCTACCTCTAACAATGCAGACTTGCATTTCACAGCTCTGTTCATTTACAGATCTTCCTAACCAGGCTCTAAAGTTCGGCCCTTTGTCAGGTCAGTCTGGGAGGTAATTAACTCTTTCTGGTCCTGTCACCTGTCAATGAGATATTATATTACACTCATAACGTCACAGGGCCAGATATGAAATCTTCATCGCTATCATACCTAGAAACTGTTCATTGGAAACCCCAGATATGAAAGTAGATCAGAAAATGTCTAGGAAGATGCGATTAGGTTTATCCTTTTTATTTCTTTATGGCTTGTGGACTCCTCTGTCCTAACCTCTGTTTTGCTTGTAACTTTTAAGCTGGACCTCAAGAATGTTATTCTTGATGCTTAAACCTTCTAAGTGTTTTTTTTTTAAATCTAGCAATAGCCTGAATTTCCAGATGTATTTGCTTTATTTTGCTTTAATAAAATTTACCTTTTTTAAGAACAGGATTTGATTTTTGTGTCCTAAGAGGTTTGTGCACATGTTGTTTAATTAGCTGGTGGCAACAGCTGATTTCCTTTGTTTTTCTTTCTCAGCTCTTCCCCGGAGGGGGGATGAAGGGGCTTGAGGATACCCCACAGGGAGGAATTCCCAAATGCGCCTTCCTGGGTTCTCAAAGGGGTTTTGCACTTGGGTGGTGGCAGCATCTACCCATCCAAGGTCAGAGAGAAGCTGTAACTGTGGGAGTTTAATACAAGCCTGGAGTGGCCAGTATTAATTTTTAGAGTCCCTGCGGGCCCCCACCTTCTGCACTCGATGTGCCAGAGTGGGGAATCAGCCTTGACAGCACGTTGTGTAGACAGACTTATGTGTAGTGCTGGGGAGGAGCCGGTGATCATGGTACATGTAGGTACCAATGACATAGGGAAGGGTAGGAGAGACGTCCTGGAGGCCAAATTTAGGCTGCTAGGGAAGAGACTGAAATCCAGGACCTCTATGGTGGCATTCTCAGAAATGCTCCCAGTTCCACGCGCAGGGCCAGGTAGGCAGGCAGAGCTTCAGAGTCTCAAT
>RQSS01106105.1:0-12322 GCA_003846335.1 Cuora mccordi | reverse complement strand
ACTAACGGGATGTTCAGAGTTTGTGAAATCCTGGCTCTAATTGTGAGATGTTGGGTCTGTTTACTCAGTGTCTCCACAGAGAGGCGCATGATGGGGCCTCGTCATCCATAGGCAGAAATAGGAATAATAATAAAATCATTTTATCCATGAGGACATTGAGGCGGAGGAAGGTTGGCTCCATAGACCAGATTCACCTTTGTACCCACAAAAGGAGAGAGGGGAGGGGCCATTTGTGACTCCACTATTCAGGGGCCAGTGCAGACCTTGGCACAAGCAGAGGAAGTTCTGAAGCCAGCCAGAGCTACATCCCTAGGACAATGGCCCCCGAGTGTTTAGGCCACTGTGCAGAGTGTCTGAGGCCCAGCTTTACATGGCCCATGTCCCTCTGTCCCTCGTCCACTCCCCTCCCTCTCCCACCCGCCCTCACCACCCCCACCCCATTCCCAGCCCTCTCAGGAACATGCCTTGTGCCTGCAGCTGCTGGGGAGGATGCACAAGAGGTGCCTGTGCTGGAGGGATCCCTGACCACAGGGGGAGGGGCTTTTTCCTTCCCCACAGCCCATTTGGCCCAAACTAGCTGCAAACGGAACCAGAGCTCAGTGATGGGCTGGATCCACCTTTGAGAAATGTGCCCCATGGCTGGTGATGGGGCAGTAGATGGGGAGGGCTCTGAGCTATAGAGAGTTCTTTGCCGCATGTCTGGCTGTTGGGTCTTGCCAAAATGCTCGGTATCCAACTGACCATCATATCTGGGATGGGGAAGGGATTTCCCCCCAAGTCAGATTGACAGAGAGCCTGGGGATTTTTTACCTTCCTGCCTCTGCAGCGTGGGGCACGGGTCAGTTGCAGTTTTAACGTAGAGTCAATGGTGGAGTCTCTGTAATTTCTGTACCTATTGGGTTTCTGGGTTCTGTAACTTGTGTATCTATTGGGTTTCCGGGAAACCGGGCGGGCAGAAGCCCGCCCAATGCTAAAAGATCCCCGCCTCAGCCTAAGGGGAGGATCTACAGGACCTCAGAAACTCACGAATTTCAGGGGACAACTAATAAAAGAACAGGGACAGGAGTGCGGTCAAAGAGTCATAAGAAGGGAGCCCGACTGGGACACCGAGCAGAGAACCCCGGACAGCGCCCACTGCTCCTCGAAGGCATCAAGGGAGCCAGTAGACGCCGCCCAGAGGAACTCCGCCCAGAGACGTGAACGGACAGAGGATCGGAAACAAGCCCCACAGTCACAGGAGTCTCCATTGGCCAACCGCCTCTCCCTGGTCGCGTAGATGGCCATTTTAGCCAGGGCGAGGAGGAGGTTGACCAGGAGGTCCCGCGACTTTGTGGGGCCATGGATAGGAAGTGCATGGAGAAGGAGGTGGGGGGAAAAGTGCATCCAGAAATGAAGCAGGATATTGGTGAGGAGCCGGTAGAGGGGCTGCAGCCTGGCGCACTCTATGTAAACGTGCGCCAGGGTCTCCCTCACGCCGCAGAAGGGGCAGGTGTCTGGGGCAGGGGTAAACCGCACCAAGTACATGCCCGTGCTCACGGCCCCATGGAGGAGCTGCCAACTGATATCCCCGGTGGGCCTCGGGACCAGGGTGGAGTACAGGCTGGCCCACCGGGGCTTCTCACCCTCCAGAGGTGGCAGGAGGTCCGACCACTTTGTGTCAGGGTGGGACACGAGGGTGAGGAAGTGAAGGGTGTGGAGCACGAGCGTGTAGAGATGTTTCCTTGGCGCGATTTGGAAACGGACCGGCTGCAGATCGTGCAGCCGGGTTGCGGAGATAGGGCGGGGGGCCAGTCGGGTCCACAGGGCAAGGGCCCAATGAAAATGTCTGGAGGGCTCGGGGTGGGGGGGTGGGTGGGGCGTGCCCTCACGTAGGACCCGGTTGAGGTAGGCCTGAGCAGCGGGTGGCAAAGCGGCCTTCACCTCCTGTAGTACGCGCCGGGGAATACAAGGTCTGGAGAGCCCCATCTGCCGAGCGAGCGTCAGGGGATCCAGCCAGTATCCCCGGTCGTAGTCCAGGAGGTTTCCGACCCTGGTAGCTTCTGCCAGGACCAACCTCTGGCGCACTGCGGGGGACTCCGCCACCTGCACACGGAGTTGGGGATTGTGTAGCAGGGGCTCCACGAGGAGATCTGCCCCCTCGGTGGCCACCATGGACATGGTCGCAGAGAATATCTTCCAGGTCCGGAGGAGGTCCTGGTAGAAGACCGGCAGCCTGGAGAGGTCTCGCGGAAGACCCCTCGGATCAAGATAAAGGAGCTGCCGGTCGTACCGGAGCCCTCGGAAGCGGCGCAGGAAGGCGTGCACCAGGGCTCTCCATGCCGGACTACGCGCACCATACAGGAGCCTCTGCAGTGCCTGGAGGCGGAAGACGTGGACCTGAGTGCGCAGGCACTTCAGGCCCTGCCCTCCCTCCTCCAGGGGCAGGTGGAACACCCCTGCAGGGACTCAGTGCAGTCCTGGCCAAAAGAACTCCAGAACCACCTTTCAGAGGTCGGCCAGGAAAACCGGGGCCGGGACCAGGGTGTTGAGCCAGTACCAGAGCATGGACAGGATCAGTTGATTGAGCACTAGTGCCCTCCCTCAGAGGGAATGGCACCGGATGAGTCCTGTCCATTTCCGGAGCCGCTCCGCCACCCTGCCCTGCAAACCTTGCCAGTTCTCCGGTGGAGACGGATGCGTGGCAGAAAGGTAAACGTCGAGATAGAGCAGCGGACCCGCGCTCCACCGGATGGCCTGAAGCGCGGGTGGGAGGGAGCTCGCCTGCCACCTGTCCCCGACCACCAGGCCAGAACTCTTGACCCAGTTGACCCGGGCGGAGGAGGCCGCCGAGTACACGGCCTGGCAGGCCTCCACCCACGCCAAGTCGCCCAGGTCCTGGACCACGAGGAGCACATCGTCGGCTTACTCCGACAGGACCAGCCGCAGCTCCGGCTCCCGAAGCACCAACCCCGTCAACGTCCTGTGGAGGAGACAGAGGAAGGGCTCGATCGCCAGGGCCTACAGGTGGCCCGAGATGGGGCACCCCTGCCGCACTCCCCGCCCGAAGCTGACCGGCTTGGTCAGGGTGCAGTTGAGCCTGACCAGACACTCTGCGGAAGCGTACAGCACCCGGAGAAAACCCACAAACTGGGACCCGAAGCCTAACGCTCGCAGAGTGCCCAGGAGATACCCGTGGTCCACCCTGTCGAACGCCTTCTCCTGATCCATAACTTGTGTAGTGGGGCAGTTACCCTGTTCCTGGGATAAAAGGAGGTAAAAGGTGAAAAGCAGCTGAGCTCGGCTGACTGGGGAGGCAGCCACAGCTGGGGCCACACCCAATTAGGTCACAGCTGGCCCTGATCAAAGGGCTGGGAGCTAGGCAGGCAAGAGTCTCACTGCAGGGCACCTGGGAGCAGAGCGTATCTTACACAGAGCAGGGCTGGGGCGGGGCAGGCAGAGCTGGGGAGCTCTGGCCTGGCAAGTCCCCAGGCTGAGGCCTTGTTAAGGGCCAGGGATGGTACATGGGCTAGAAAGGCAGTAGGTCCAACCCCTTTGCTAATGATGAGTGGACATTGCGGACTGCAGGCTGCAGCAGAGAAAGGGGGCTAGATGACTGGCTGAGGCAAGGTGGGTATAGAGGGTTGGGATTCCCGTGGGAGTGGAGACCCACAGTGTGGGGGTACTGCTGTGGGCAGAACCACAAGTTAAGGGGCACTGGGGTCCAGGAGGGGAATGGGGAGGCCTGAGGCAGGACAGACACTGGCCAGCAGTGGGTGCTCTGGAGCTGGAAAGTTAATTCCCTCACTGACCAGCAGGAGACGCTGCACTCCTGAGTGCTCAACTTGTTACACTTGAAGTTTTAAAATCATGATTTAAGGACTTCAGTAACCTGGCCAGAGGTTAGGGGTCTATTGCAGGAGTGGGTGGGTGAGATTCTGTGGCTTGCAATATGCAGGAGGTCAGACAGGATGCTCATGATGGTCCCTTCTGGCCTTAAAGTCTTTGAGTCATTTCTTAATTTAACAGCATCGTCTAAGTGTGAACCAATTGATCAGCTCCATTCTTTTCTCACAGGCTTATCCCAATTTCCATTCCTAGATCCCTTCTAGGTACCTTTGAACTTCCCCAGAATCTCCATTAGCACAATCGTTTTCTGGGAGAAACCACTGACTCGATCTTCCAGTTCAGGAGAAATCTCCTCTGGCTGCTGGAACTTCCTCTTCTCACACCTGGAGGGAAACAATTTCACGTTATTATATTTTACTGTGTGACTCATTATAAGTTCTGGCTAGTGAGTCACTGCTCTAATGGGCCTGAAGTTAGAATTCCTTGACTTCTCCCAGCCTCAGAGCAGATGCAACACAACCCAGGGCCAAGCAACCTTTCCTTCAAAAGTCATTAATATTCTTCAACTCTGGTCTGGAGAGATCAGCTCTGGGCACAAAAGGGGAATTGAGTCTCCATGGCCAATTCGCTCCTTGGCCTCCATGGTCTGAGGGTCAGGAGGTTCCCAGGTGAAGTGCTGTAGAAATCTGCCTCTAGGAACTAGACTGAGACACCAACTACCCCTTCCCCAGCTCATTTCTCACAGGTCTCCAAACAGCCCTCAGATGGGGAAAGGCTCTACTTGAAAACTACTTGAAAACTACTGCCCTGGGCTGAATAGTGACCAGGACCCAGCAGTGACAGGCCCATATTCCATCCCCACAATCCTGAGGCAGCCAGTCCCCCAGGGATGTGACATCTCTACAAAATACTTGAGGTCAGTCTTTCCCACTGACTGGAGAATTCCAGAGTCTTCTGTACAAGAGTGAGCACCCCAGGATGGAGCTGATCAGAGAGATTTGTATCCAACATGTGATCTCCCCACACATTTTGCTGTAGAGCCCCGGGGAGATGCGGTGCTACCCTCATCATCAAGCTCTTTCCCAGCATTGTGGAGTGCGAGGGAGACACATACCTGCTCAAGGTGGTTCTGACATCCTAGAGGAGAGAGAGACAAAAGAATTTCAGTCCCCTCTGACACACACACACAGGGGATCCCAGGGAAGGGATTTAGGAAGTATGGGGGAAGAGACTCTGCCCTGGCCCCAGGGCCATTGATTTCCTGAGCTAATGGGGCTTTTCCATCTTTCATATCTCTGTGACTCTGCTAAGAATAATACTCACTCAGATGTCAGCAATGCACATGCCGAGTTACACTGAGATCTCCGACTGCTGGACTCCAGTGCTTATGATTCAGCGGCCCGATCCTCCCTCTGTGGGAGTCTGGCATGTTTCTAATAATGAGTGCTGGTTTCCAATTGTCCCTGGGGGTGCTCAACCCCAGGCCCCACCTCCACTCCAAACCTTTCCCCAATGCAACACCCCAACCCAACTCTTCCCACTCCCACTCAACCTCCACCCTGTCTCTTCCTCGTCTCCTCTTGTGAGCTGCCATAAATATAAAGGAAAGAGTCACATAAAATACCTCCCTGCAGCTGTAGTGAATCGCTTTACCTCTAAGGGGTTAAGAAGCTCAGATAACCTGGTTGGCTCCTGACCAGAAGGACCGATAAGGAAATAAGAAACTTTCAAATCTGGTGGGTTGCGGGAGGTTTTGTTTGGGCTCTGTTTGTTTGTTCCCTCTCCTGATAGAGAGATAGATCAAGCAGGTACAACATCTCCTGAAAACCTACCTGAAATGATCCATCTAAGATTACAAAAATTCTAACTAAGGCAAAGAAATGCGTTAGGTTATTTTTTGTTTTAGATTGTGAATTGTCCCTATGCGAAGAGGTAGTTTTATTCCTGTTTTTGTAACTGTGAAGTTGAGTCCAGAGGGGAGTCCTCTGTGTTTGAAATCTTTTTATTACTCTGTAAAATTACCTTCCATCCTGATTTTGCAGGTGTGATTCTTGTACTTTTTTCTTTATAATATAGTTATTCTTCAAAGAACCGGATTGATTTTAGTGTCCTAAAGATAAGGGTCTGATCTGTACTTTCATTAAAGGCAATTGGTTGGTATATTATTCTCAAGCCTCCACAGGAAAGGGAGTGAAGGAGCTTGGGGGGATATTTTGGTGGAATAGGGTTCCAAGTGACTCATCTCTGAATTTTTGTTTAAAATCAGTTGGTGGTGGTGGCAGCAATACCGTCCAAGGACAAGGAAAGGAATTTGTGCCTTGGGGAAGCTTTTAACCTAAACTGATGGAATATAAGATTAGGGGGTCTTTCATGTGGGTCCCCACATCTGTCCCCCAGAGTTCAAAGTGGGGAGGGAATCCTAACATGAGCACACACCCTCCCAGCTCCTCCCCCTCCCTCCCAGCATCTCCTGCACACAGTGGAACACCTGACTGCAGCAGGCAGATGGTGCTGGAAGAAGGGGGAGGAGTTGATCGGCAGGGCTGACGGTGGGTAGCACTGAGGGGGAGAGCTGGCTGTCCTGGAGCACCCACCTATGTTTCTCAATCAGTCTCACCTGTAGGAATTCACTCTCTGGCTTCTGACACTTCCCCTCCAGCTCACTGATCAGCTCACTCAGGGTACGTCTACACTACGGGACTATTCCGAATTTGCATAAACCGGTTTTGTAAAACAGATTTTATAAAATCGAGTGCGCGCGGCCACACTAAACACATTAATTCGGTGGTGTGCGTCCATGGTCCGAGGCTAGCGTCGATTTCTGGAGCGTTGCACTGTGGGTAGCTATCCCGTAGCTATCCCACAGTTCCCGCAGCCTCCCCCGCCCCTTGGCATTTCCGGGTTGAGATCCCAGTGCCTGATGGGGCAAAAATCGTTGTCGCGGGTGGTTCTGGGTACAGCCTCACCCCTCCCTCCCTGAGCAGCAGACAGCCGTTTCGCGCCTTTTTTGCTTGGTGAACTGTGCAGACGCCATAGCACAGCAAGCATGGACCCTGCTCAGCTTCATACCTCAATCGTGAATGTTTTAAACACCTCGCGGACTCTCGTGCAGTCTATGGTGAACCAGGACCTTCAATCCGAGGCGAGGAGGAGGCGGATACGGCAGCGCGGCGATGACAGTGATGAGGACGTAGACACAGAATTCGCTCAAACCGCGGGCCCCTGCGCTTTGGAGATCCTGATGGTAATGGGGCAGATTCTATCCATTGAACGCCGATTTTGGGCCCGGGAAACAAGCACTGACTGGTGGGACCGCATTGTGTTGCAGGTGTGGGACGATTCCCAGTGGCTGCGAAACTTTCGCATGCGTAAGGGCACTTTCATGGAACTTTGTGACTTGCTTGCCCCTGCCCTGAAACGCCATAATACCAAGATGAGAGCAGCCCTCACAGTAGAGAAGCGAGTGGCGATAGCCCTGTGGAAGCTTGCAACGCCAGACAGCTACCGGTCAGTCGGGAATCAATTTGGAGTTGGAAAATCTACTGTGGGGGCTGTTGTGATGCAAGTAGCCAAAGCAATCACCAAGCTGCTGCTACGAAAGGTTGTGACTCTGGGAAACGTGCAGGCCATAGTGGATGGCTTTGCTGCACTGGGATTCCCTAACTGTGGGGGGGCGATAGATGGAACCCATATCCCTATCTTGGCACCGCAGCGCCAGGGCACCCAGTACGTAAACCGGAAGGGGTACTTTTCAATGGTGCTGCAAGCACTGGTAGATCACAAGGGACGTTTCACAAACATCCACGTGGGGTGGCCAGGGAGGGTTCATGACGCTCGCGTCTTCAGAAGCACTACTCTGTTTAAACGGCTGCAGCAAGGGAATTACTTCCCAGACCAGAAAATAACAGTTGGGGATGTTGAAATGCCTGTCGTTATCCTGGGGGACCCAGCCTACCCCTTGATGCCATGGCTCATGAAGCCATACACAGGCAGCCTGGACAGTGGTCAGGATCTGTTCAATTACAGGCTGAGCAAGTGCAGAATGGTGGTGGAATGTGCATTTGGCCGTTTAAAGGCGCGCTGGCGGACATTACTGACTCGCTCAGACCTCAGCCAAACCAATGTCCCCATTGTTATTACTGCTTGCTGTATTCTCCACAATCTCTGTGAGAGTAAGGGGGAGACCTTTATGGCAGGGTGGGAGGCTGAGGCAAATCACCTGGCCGCTGATTACGCGCAGCCAGACACCAGGGAGATTAGAAGAGCACACCAGGAAGCGGTGCGCATTAGAGAAGCTTTGAAAAGGAGCTTCATCAATGGCCAGGGTACAGTGTGACTGCTGTTTGTTGATGAACACCCCCCCCCCTTGATTGATTCATTCCCTGTAAGCAACTCTCCCTCCCCCTTTCGAGTACAGCTTACTTATGCAAATAAAGTCACTCATTTAAAAAGCATGAATTCTTTATTGATTCATTATAAAAAGAGGAAGAGAAGTAAGGGTGTGGTTTGGGAGGAGGATAGGAGGGATGGAGAAGGCCATTAAAAAAAATTCACAGTAACGGCATCTTTCTGGTTGGGCTGTCCACGGGGGTGGAGTGGGCGGGTGCACGGAGCCTCCCCCCACGCGTTCTTACACGTCTGGGTGAGGAGGCTAAGGAACATGGTGAGGGGGGAGGGTGGTTATACACGGGCTGCAGCGGCACTCTGTGATCATGCTGCCGTTCCTGAAGCTCCACAAGACGCCGGAGCATGTCAGTTTGATCACGCAGCAGCCCCAGAGTTGCATCCCGCCACCGCTGATCTTCCTGCCGCCACCGCTGGTTTTCCTGCCGGTCTTCCTGCCGCCACCTCTCATCTCGTTCGTCCCTCCTGTCCTCACGTTCATCCCTCCTGTCCTCACGTTCACTGGCCTCTTTCCTGTAATTTGTTACCACGTCCTTCCACTCATTCAGATGAGCTCTTTCATTCCGTGTAACTTCCATAATCTCCGAGAACATCTCATCTCGCGTCTTCTTTTTCCTCCGCCTTATCTGTGCAAGCCTTTGGGATGGAGGAGGGATGGCTGAAAAATTTGCAGCTGCATGAGGGAGATAAATATTTAGAAAGAAACATTTTACAAAACAATGGTCATAGTCTTTCACAGTGAACAGCACTATTCACCTATCACATGTGATTTCCCTACAAGGTCGCATTTTTTCATCTTAATAGTGAGTGCTTGCAGCTCTGCAGTAACAGATCTCACAGACACAGTCCCAGGCATCAGAATTCAGCTTGCATGCGGCCATGGTAAGCCACTGTCTTTCGGCTTCTGTAGTGATTTACCCCTCCCCCCCAACGCATGGCTAATACCACGCTAGCTCCCTGCTAATCAACAAACTCCACCACCCCCCACTGCGTGTCTGGTAGCTTGGGGAAGATCGCTGGTGACCAAGATCATCGGCATTTCACTCCTCCCCTCCCCCCGCTTCGCTACGTGCAGGAAAGTTTTTTTTTTTAAGCTGCTGCAGTCCACGAACCCAGTAGAAAAATGGCCACCCCCCTTACTTAAATTCCTGATTTTTAACCAGGTTATCCTGAACGATATCACTTTGCTGAGGATAACAGAACAAGATAAAGAGCGGATGCTTCTTGAATGCCAGCAGTCACCGGGACCATACGCTGCTATGCTTTGCCATGCAATGATACCTGATTACTTGCTACATGCATGGCGTGGTAAAGTGTCCTACCATGGTGGGCGGAACAAGGCTGCCTTGCCCAGAAACCTTCTGCAAAGGCTTCTGGAGTACCTACAGGAGCGCTTCATCGAGATGTCCCTGGAGGATTTCCTCTCAATCCCCGGACACGTTAACAAACTTTTCTAAGTAACTATACTGTCTGCGAATGCATCCCAAGTCCTCAGGGCAAATCAATCATTAAAAAAGGCTTGCTTAAAAAACAATGTTTGATATTTGCAAAGGTACACTCACCAGAGGTCCCTTCCATGGCGTCATTGTCTGGGACAGTGGCTTGTGAGGGCTGGGAGGACGGTAATTCCGTCAGGGTGATAAAAAGCTCCTGGCTGTTGGGGCTCACGGACTGCTGTGTGCTCTCTGCTAGGTCTTCCTCTTCTTCATCATCTTCATCTTCCCCCTCTGCATAATCCTCAGCCATGGCAGAGATTACAACCCCCACCTCGGAATCCACGAACAGGGGTGGGGTACTTGTGGCGCAGCCTCCTAAAATTGCATGCAGCTCAGCATAGAAGCGGCATGTTTTTCGACCTGCCCCGGACCTTCCATTTGGTTCTTTGGTTTTCTGGTAGGCTTGTCTGAGCTCCTTAACTTTCACTCTGCACTGCACAGAGTCCCTGCTGTGGCCTCTAGCCGTCATAGATTTAGAAATTCTTTCAAATACTTTTTCATTTCGTCTTTTGGAACGCAGTTCTGTTAGCACTGAATCCTCTCCCCATATAGCGATCAGATCCAGTACCTCCTGTGCAGTCCATGCTGGGGCTCTTTTACGATTCTCAGGAGACTGCATTGTTAACTGTGCTGATGAGCTGTGCGTGGTCACCTGTGCTGATGAGATCTCCACGCTGGGGAAGCAGGAAATGAATTTCAAAACTTCGCGGGGCTTTTCCTGTCTACCTGGCCAGTGCATCCGAGTTCAGAATGCTGTCCAGAGCGGTCACTGGTGCACTGTGGGATAGCTCCCGGAGGCCAATACCGTCGATTGCGGCCACACTAACCCTATTCCGATATTTTAATACCGATATTAGCGCTACTCCTCTCGTCGGGGAGGAGTACAGAAACCGGTTTAAAGAGCCATTAATATCGATATAAGGTGCCTCCTAGTGTGGACGGTTTTGGCGTTAAATCGGTTGTAGGAGCGTAAAACCGATTTAAACGCCTAGTGTAGACCAGGCCTCAGATGGGAAATCTGCTCGGAGAGTTTACTGATGTTTTCATTCTGGATCCTCACAATCTCCTCATCCAGCTTCTCCAGCTGGGCCAGCAGGAGTCGCTCTTGTTCCTCCAGGAACTGCTGCAGTTGCTGAAATTCAGACACAATCTTCTGCCTCTCGGTTTGTGTTTGTTTCTGTATGAAAATAGGGCAAGGGCTGGTCAGGGACATGGATGGAGCCCAGGGTCCTTTCATGAAGAGCTGAGTGTGGAGGAGGGCGATTTTCTCTGAAAATCCTACAATTTCTGACATTTGACTCTAACCTTTGGGTACTAGGCAGGGGATTCTCTCACACCTTCCCCTTTGGCCCCTGTGTCCCTGTGAAAGGGAAGTTTCTCTGTCAGTCATGGTCAGCATCTTCTGTTATTTATGGTCTGCGGAAATTCAGACCCAGAGCAGCAGGAGGCAGGATTCAGCACTACACTGACAGAGACATCAGGGGAGTTAAAAGAAACAAACGTTTTAAAAATGCACAAAATGTCTAGACCCAGTGGACAGCACTTCACAGCGACATTCAGTTCACTTGGGGGGATTTCTGGGTAAGCCACAAAGGCTACTCATCAGTTGAAAGGGAAGCTTAGGGCTTGTCTACACATGAATCAAACCCAACAATCCATGGTCATGGAGAAACACACACATAAGCCCATGTTCACCAAGGCCACACAGGAGTTTGCCTCCAAACAGACCTCCCACTGCCAGTCCCTGCTGGTTCATAACAACAGGCACCTACCAGATACTCCTGGCTATTCCCCTCTCCAGTCGCTTTCAATCCCAGCAGCTTTTCTCTCTCTTCCCTCAGAGTCTTCAAATGGGCCTGGATTCTTTCCTGAAGAAACAGAAATGATTTGGGCAGTTTCACCTGGATAGTTGAGAGGTGCTTGGAAGTGGGTGTTTTTCCACCCAAAACCCAAGATGACTGTGGTTCTAATCACTTTGTGACATCAGGGCCACCAAGGAGATCAAACCTCATTAATAGAGATTGGGAGCGTGTCACATTCAGACTCATTACCAATTCCGGTTCAGTGTTTTTAGTAATTAGGGATTTCAATTATAACCAAGCTTTACTGGTATTTGTGAACTGATTAGTGGTATAGAGCATAACAGGGCACTGGAGTTACATGGGGGTGAATCAATAAACCTGTTTTGTAGAAGGTTTAAAGAACCAAGTGATACAAATCCTCGAAGCCACCTGGGTTTCACCCTTGAAGCCCTGGGGACTGCACTGGTTGGGCAGAGCAGGTTTAAGCACCAGGGCAAACCCCATGAGACGTCGGGAGGCCATTCGTCTGGTTTGAAGCTGCGCAATCCCAGTTTTGTGGAGCACTGTCCCTGTCCGGTAGGGACTCGCCACTGAACGTGGCTTTGTCTGGTGCAAAAGGGAGAGGAGGAGACGGAGGATGCAGGAGAACATCCATGAGGATGGGAGTGGCACCTTTATGCAGAATGATGCAAGCAGGTGGCACACTGAAAAAAGCGGTGGTGGGGCCCACACAGGGTGACTGATGCTAGTGAGGACGGGCCCATGCAGGCAGGTGTGGGCATGTCCGATGTTCTG
>ML127933.1:24059-34232 GCA_003846335.1 Cuora mccordi | reverse complement strand
CCCCCCCCCCCCCTCTTCCTGATACCTAACCGTCCTCCTCTGGCTATATCTGTTGTTATACTGTTGTTCTCACTCTCAACGTATAAATTTGGCGTGGAGAGTACCTGGACCTCTCCCAACCGTCTCCTCCCAATGTCTAGTTTAAAGCTCTTTTAATCAGATGAGCCAGCCTCCCTCCTAGAATTCTACTACCTTCCCTACTTAGGTGGAGCCCATCCCGTGAGAACAGTTCTCTGTCCCCAAAAGCCTCCCAGTGCCCATACATCCCAAAGCCCTCCTTGTAACACCACTCCCTCAGCCAACTATTTATCGCCACGATCCTGTCACCCCTTTGGCGCCCTTCCCTAGGGACAGGTAGAATCCCACTGAAGATCACCTGAGCCTCAATTTCCTTGAGCGTCTTACCCAACCTGGCATAGTCTCCCTTGATTCTCTCTAGTGAGAATCTAGCCGTGTCATTCGTTCCTACATGAAGGATGATCAAAGGGTTCTTAACTGCTCCTCTTAGGATCCTTTTCAACTGCAGGTCCACATCCCATATTTTAGCGCCCGGTAGACAGCACACCCTTCTGTTCTCCGGATCGGCCCTGGTCACAGGCCTGTCCAACCTTCTCAGTATGGAATCCCCAATCAGATAGACCTGCCTTTGCCTGGGGACAGTGCGGTCCTCTAACCTATCCTCCGTCCCCCCTGGTTTCAAGCTCCTTCCATTCCAATTATCCCTTGTGGTTCCCCTTAAGCCATCCTGTATCCTCCCTGGGCCCAAACTTGGTGCTGCCTCCATGGACGCCTCCCCTCTTTCTATTGGACTAGCCGCTCTTCTCTTTTTCCTTGCCCTCCCACCGTCAGCTACCACCTGCTGTACCCCTTCCTCATTCTCCAAACCTTCAAACCTGTTCCTTAGCTCTATTTCTCCTTCACTGGCTCTCCTTTTCCCCTCCCTGCTTCTCATGGTCACATGCTTCCACCGCCCATATTCCTCGTCTGGCAGTCCCCCCTCACTGGCCTTAGCCCCTGCTTCCCCCTGTATGTCTGGGCATTCCCCTTCAGTCACTGCTTGCCATTGCTCCATCAGCTGCTCAAACCCCCTTCTATGCTCTACCAGGGTTTCTACCTGCAACTCTAGACCCTGGATCTTTTCCTCCAGCAGCTCTATTAGGCGGCACTTCATGCATACATAGTACTGTTCTGGCTCCCCCGCTAGAACCATGTACATACCGCAGCTGCTGCATGCTATCATCCTTGGTGTATCCTCTGCTGCTTGGCTCATGGCTGCTGCTGCTGTCTCGGCCTCGCTCGGCGTTCTTACCTGGGGAATACGGGAAGCACGGTGCCACCCCCTTCCGCCTCCCCCTGTAAACTCCCACTCAAACTCCCCTGTTAGCAGCCCTGTGGGCCGGCTCCTGGGCCGCTGCGATCAGCTGTGCCGCTGCCTGGCTGGGCAGCCGTTTTTATAGGCCCCCTCCTCCGCCTAGCTCCGCCCCCTAATCAGGGCTCAGCAGTCTGCCCCGACAGAGAGACACAAGCACCATCCCAACACAAGTGTCCGATCCCTTGGGATTGGTAGAACCTTTTCTTTTATATGATGAAATAAGATTTACAGAAATTTTCATCATATCTGATGTGGGTACCTGGATGGGGGCCTGAGGCTGGATCACTTTAAGGGAATTGTGTTGTTTAGACTTCTGAGTAACCAGTAAGGTAATAAAGAAGCTGTTTTGGGGTTTGTCTGCCCCATTCTTTGCAGTTCACCCCAATTGAGTGACCATAGCTGGCCCCCATTGGGACCTCAGTCACAGCTTATAAAAAAAATCATGGAATCCTTTTCAGGGGACAAGGCAATACCCCACATTTACTTAAAATGCTAAACAAGTATTAAAATCAGTATATGCGCGCACACACACACCCACACACCAACTAAAAAGGTTCTTCAGCTGTTATAGTTACCAGTCCTTATCGTTGCTCTAGTCAGCTTAGTGGCCAGCTAGACCAAACATGAGTGGGAGCTTGGCCTCCATCGGACGCGACTGATGCTCCATTGCTGGTGCAGAATGAACCCAAAGTCTCCTGGCTCTGGCCCATCTTTATAGCAAATGTCTCTCATGTAAGTCTATGGATTTTGCTGCATCAGCTGGGATTTGTTAATTACAAATTTGCCTTCTGACAGTCACATTCCATCAGTGATGTTTAGATCCTTAAGCACAAACTGGATACTGGATGTTTACACAGCTGCTCCTTATTTTATACTTTGTTCTTAGTTTGGGGCGGATGCCTTTGCACTTCAGGGTCAAGTTGCACTCCTTGGATCATCAAGGCAAGGATGATACCGGTGTCTCTGTTTCCTTCACTCTTTTTTCTGTAATTAGGCCCATCTGCTACTAACATCCTATCTCTTATTTGCTACACACACACACACACCTCATTCACACAAAGAACAGCTATCCATTCTTTTACCAAGCAATGAGAGGAAACAGCACAGGGGCTGTTAAACAATTTTCTAACAAGCAGGCTTGTAACAGAACATCATGATTTTGAAGCAGATCCATTTCATATCACTACTTTAGCTTCTAAAACAAATACTAACCTAATGAATCCAAAACAGCTTATTAGCTGAAGGGAATTTGTCAGGACTTGGGTACTTTGGTTAACACTCCCACTGGTATGTCCGAGGTCATACTGGCAGGAGCAGGGTGGAAAGCTCTGAAAAATGGCATCCTCCATTATAATACCAGACAGGACTATGTCTGGTACTGGACAGGGACAAAACTTTCCAAAACCAGCACTGTCTGATTCAAAACTGGACAAATGGCCTGCCTAGAGATCATAGAAATCATAGAATCCTAGAACTGTAAGGGACCTCGAGAGGTCATATTGTCCAGTCCCCTGCACTCAAGGCAGGACTAAGCATTATCTAGACCATCCCTGACAGGTGTTTGTCCAACCTGCTCCTAAAAATCCCATGATGGAGATTCCACAACCTCTGTAAGCAATTTATTCCAGTGCTTAACCACTCTGACAGTTAGGAAGTTTTTTCCTAATGTCCAACCTAAACTGTTGTTGCTGCAATTTAAGCCCATTGCTTCTTTTCCTATCATCAGAGGTTAAGAACAACAATTTTTCTCACTCCTCCTTGTAACAACCTTTTATGTACTTGAAAACCGTTGTCATGTCCCCTCTCACTCTTCTCTTCTCCAGACTAAACAAACCCAATTTTTTCAATCTTCCCTCATAGGTCATGTTTTCTAGACTGCTAAGCATGTTTGTTGCTCTTCTCTGGACTGTCTCCAATTTGTTCTCATCTTTCCTGAAATGTGGTGCCCAGAACTGGACACAATACTCCAGTTGAGGCCTAATCAGCGCTGAGTAGAGTAGAAGAATTACTTCTCGTGTCTTGCTCACAACACTCCTGCTAATACATCCAAGAATGATGTTTGCTTTTTTTGCAACAGCGTTACACTGTTGACTCATATTTAGCTTGTGATCCACTATGACCCCCAGATCCCTTTCCGCAGTACTCCTTCCTAGGCAGTCATTTCCTATTTTGTATATGTGCAACTGATTGTTCCTTCCTAAATAGAGTACTTTGCATTTCTCCTTATTGAATTTCATCCTGTTTACTTCAGACCATTTCTCCAGTTTGTCCAGATCATTTTGAATTTTAATCCTATCGTCCAAAGCACTTGCAACCCCTCCCAGCTTGGTAGGACAACTCCCACCTTTTCATGCTCTCTGTATGTGTATATATATCTCCTCACTATATGTTCCATTCTATGCATCCAAAGAAGTGAGCTGTAGCCCACAAAAGCTTATGCTCAAATACATTTGTTAGTCTCTAAGGTGCCACAAGTACTCCTGTTCTTTTTGCAAAAAACAGTAATAAAGACACTTGGTGGAGGTTCCCTGGCAGACTGCCTGCTGCTTAATTCATGCAGAGGTCTGCCAGCCAGGGGTTGCAGGAACTGATGGGGGAGCCCATTCATAGTTAAGACATTTTAAAATGAACATCGCCTGCAATCTCTTCATGACACTTCATGGTGTAAATTATGAGTGACAACACATTTTTATGTCTTGTCAGTTGCAAACATATTTTCTCATGTAATGACACAATAACGTTGGATAAGAAACCACAGTAATTGCACATAATTCAGTGAGAAATAGGGAAAGGAACGCAAATATTTCTGAAGGAAATTTTAGGGAAAAATTGTCTACTTTTAGATTAAAATTTCTCTGTGTTAAAAACTAGGAAAAACACATAGCTTCAGCAGCCATGCCACCTAGATACCAGCAGACTGGATAAAAACACAAATCACTCCATCAAAAGATAATTTTAGGGTATTTATTTTCAAATAATCAAGATTAGTTTAGGGCATACTGCCATGAATGGCATATTGTGAATAAATCTTCAAAACTGAATTATTACTTTGAAAATGTTCATAATGCATTACATTTAAAACAAAAAGTTTATTTTGTTCAGATAAATATTTTGGATTTCTTGAAATTCCACAGTTGAAATACAAATGACGTTATTTAGAGAAAATAAACTTCAATATAGATTTGAGGGAAAAATGTAAATAATTCCATTTCTAAAAATATGTTTAAATGCTTGTTTTTGAAATGCTGTTGAAATGTAAATGAAAAGATTCTTGTATTTACACCTTGTTACAATAATATTTTCTAAATTAAAATAATCTTTTTTCTTTCATAGTTTACATTGTGATTTCACAGGAGTAGAAAATTCTGACAGGATTGAATGACCTCATCCACCACCACCTGCTACCCCTGGGGCAGGGGATGGGGAAAGATGAGGGCTAGGGGTTGCCAGGTGTCTGGTTTTTGACTGGAACCTCCAGTTGAAAAGGGAAATTGGCAGTGTCTGGTCAGCACGAAAAGTCCAGTTGCCAGCAGTAACTGCCCCCCACTGGGGGCGGGAAGAGCAGCAGGGCTGGGAGGGGCCAGTCTGTGCCACGGGTGTCACCGTAATGGACAGAGACTCCCTCCGGCCTGAACTGGGACCGAGCCGATTATCAGGGGAGCCGCGTTTTTACTCCCAAGATTGTAACCAGGATAGAAATAAGGGTGAAGCGTCCCAGAGAAGGTGCCAGTGAAAGTGAAGAGATGGGACCTGCCAGTCACATTGTAAAACGAGACCTCGCCCGCCTCATAGTCCAGGAAAATCCCCACCCGGCTGGGCCTGATGTTTACGGAGAGGGGGGTTGAGGGGGAGGTGCGAGCCTTGTATTCCCCACCCCTGAGCCACACGACCCAGTATCCATCCTCAGGTGTGGGTGTGATCCACCCCTTCCTGCTCACAGATTCCCTACAAACCCCCAGGTCCCACTCAATCTTGTCTCCCACCTCCACCTCCCAGTAATGCCTCCCGCCCGTGAACCCCTCAGTGCCCAGGACAAAGAAACAACGATCAAATCTCTCAGGGTTGTCGGGCAGATCCTGGCGTTTGTCTCCATATCTCACACATTTCCGATCCTCAGACAGGACGAGGTTGGGATGAGCCGTATCTGGATCCAGAGTCATGTCCACTGGGGAGAGAGTCACAGAGTCAGGGCCGGGGCAGGGGCTGGTCACTGGCATCAAAGGGATATTAACCTGCATCCCCATTAATCCAGGGGAGAGGGAGTTGCTTGAGGGGAGTCAGGACCCATCTGTCAGGATGGTGTGTGTGTGGGGGGGGTGTCAGTGGGGATCAGGGACGAGAGGGCAGGAGAGGGACGGGAAGGTGCAGAGACGAGTGAGAGGAGGGGCAGGCACAAGAGCCATGGGGGGCAAGGGAACAAGCAGGCACCAGGAATATGGGGGGAGGGAGGGAAGGGCAGATTCCCGGGGGGGGGAGGGAAGGAGTGGGCACCAAGAAGAAAGGGACAGACCCAAGGGGGCACAGGGAAGCAAAGGAAGGGGCAGGTAGCAGGGGGCAACGGGGTGTAAGGGAATGGGGGGGCTCCAAGGGTCAGGGGAAATGAGGAGAGGAGTGGACTCCAGAGGGGCAGATGGGAGTCGAGGGGAGGGACAGGTACAAGGGGTGCGAGGATGAGGAGTAGTGCAGGCACCAAGGGGACAAAGTGAGGCAGGAACCTGGAGAGAGGAGGTAGCTAGAGCAGAGGCGGTTACTGGAGATCAGAACAGGGTGAGGAAAGGAGCAGGTGTCAAGGGGACAGGGTGGGGTGATCAGAGGGGCTGGTGCCAGGGAGCTTAGGGGGAAGAGGGGGGGGCGGGCACCAGGCGGTAGAGGGTTGGTGAGGGGAGGGGCTGGTGCCTAGGGGGAGAGAGGGGAGAGGTTGGCACCAGGGAGCCAAAGGGGAGCAGGAGAAAGGGCAGGCACTGGGGCACAGAGGGGGGCAGAGGGAAGGGGGTTGCACCAGTGGACACAAGGGGTGAATGGAAGGGCAGGCACTAGGGAGGCAGAGGGGTTGAAAAAGGAGGGGTTGGCACCGGGGGCTAGAGGGGAGCAAGGGAAGGGGCATGAGGTGGGCAAAGGAGGGGACAGGGGAAGGCGCAGGTGACCAGGGGACAAAGGCGGTGAGGGGTGGGGCAGGCACTAGAGGGAAATGGGGGGAGTGAGGGGATGGGTGGGAACCAAGAGGGAGATGGTGGGCAGGGGCAGACCCCAGGAGGGTTGGGGGTAATTGAGCAGAGGGGCAGATGGAAGGAGGGCAGGGGGGCAAGAGTGGGGGATGAAGGAACAGGTGAGCACAAGGGGACAGAGAGAGGAGTGTGGAAAAGGGCAGGCCCTGGAAGGACAGAGGGGTGTGAAGGCAGATGTGGGCACCGGGGGGGAGGGGCGAGGGAACATGAGGGGAGGAGCAGGACCCAGAGGGTAGAAGGAGCGAGGGAAGCGGCAGGCACCAGAGGCAGGGGGTGAGGGAAGGAGATTGTGCCAGGGGGCAAGTGGATGGGAGGGGGTCGGTGTAGGAGCAGGAAGAGGCGGGTACTGGGGGGACACTGGTGAGGTGTGGGATGGGGTAGGCACCAGGGCCAAAAAGGGGCAAGGGTAGAGGAAGCCATGAGGGGGTAGAGAGGACAAGGGAAGGTGTGGGTGTCAAAGGGGCAGGAGGTGGGGCAGGTGCCAGGGGGACAAAAGAGGAGGGAAAGGAAGGGGCAGGAAAAAGGAGGGAAAGGAGGGAGGGTAGGAGTGGATGCCAGGGCAGAGGAGAGGGGGTCCAGTGGAGCAGAGGTGGGTGGGCACCAGGCAGGAAGGGGGCAAAGGGAGGGGCAGGTGCCAGGGTGGTTGAAGGGGGTTGAAAAGGGGGCAGACAAAAGGAGGGCAGGGGGAAGGGGCTGGCACCAGTGGGGCAGAGGGAGGGGTGAGTAGATGCGAGGACTCCAGAGGGGCAAAGGGGATCAGAATGGGTCTAGAAGAGAGGTGGGCATAGGAAGGTGAGGGGTGGAGTGGGAATTGGGGGCAAGGGCAGTGGCAGGACAAGGGGGTAGATGGTGGCAACGGGAGGGTGGGAGACATGGGATCAAAGGGGGAAAAGGGAGAGGTGGATGCCAGGTGGTCAGGCCTGCTAATGGGGGTTGGGGGCAAAGGGGGCAATTGCCCAGGGGTCCTGGGGGGGTTACCTGGACAATTGCCCCCTTTGCCTGGAGGGAAGGTGCCAGGAGGTCAGGGGGACAAAGGGAGGGGGAGTTCTAGATGGGCAGAGGTGGATGGAGGGCAGGGGCATGTGCCAGGGAGATAAAGCGGGGGGAGAGGGGCAGGGGACAAGGGGAGCAGAAAGGGGTTGAAAGGAGGGGGTGGAGGATAGAGGCAGGGCCCAGGTGATCAGAGGAGTGCGGGAAGGGTAAGGGAGGGGCAGTGCCATGGGTGTAGAGAGATGACATGGGGGGAAGGCCCCAGGGAATGTCTGTTGATCTGGGGCCATGTGTGATTGGTTTGTTACTAAGAGCAGGTCGTTGCCATCCCCACACACAGGACAAAGACACAATAATCAGATAATCAAATCTCTCAGGATTGTCAGGCAGATCCTGACATCTGTCTCTGCATCTCAACATGTTTCTGATCCTCACACAGGATCCTTCCCGCTCCATCTGGGAGAAGCTGCACTGGGGGCCAGTCCCAGTTCATACCCATGCAGCGTGTCTGCACTAGCGTTTTGCATGGGGGCACCGACATGCCTGAGATGCTGCTGTGCCAGGAGCCGTAACCCCTCCCCTCACTGGGGTTATGGATCAATAATTACAGGGTCACTGGGGCAGGGGAGCTGGACTCTGGACTCCCAAGTGGGGGCCCAACCCACCGGGCTGTAGAGTCATCCTCACTTCCACGCTTTGGCCCAGGGCCCATGGCAGTGTTTAGACACGGGGGGCGTCAAAGGAGAGACTGAGGGAGCCCCACATCAGACACCCCAGAGCTGAGCGGTTCCAGCCCTCATGTGAGGGGTGGAGACCCACATTCCAATTCCTGCACCACATCACACGGGGGGATTTAACCTGGGGCTTCCAGCTGAGGGCCCAGCCACTGGGCTAAAGGCTAGAAGGGAAGTGGTGGCACCTTTTTCTGTTCATTGAAACTAGTCAGCAAATTCGACATAGATTCGCAAATAGTTACAGTCGACCTGAAATACAATTTTTCAGCAAACAAACTATTTGCACCCAAATTTCACCCAGCTCCACTGCAAACCTGTCTGAGCAACTCAGGAGCCCAAATCCCAGTAACTTGCAATGAGTGACTGTCAACATCCCAGCAATGCTGAGTTACGGGCAGGCCAGACTAAGGACATCAGCTATGAAACACTCCAGAATTATTTAATTTACCCTAGATAGAAAAATTCCACCTGGGCTCCTGATCTCACCCCACAAATCAGGCTGAAAATGGAGACTCAGCTCCACCCTGAATTCTCTGCCCAAAGTGATTTGTCCAATGGACTCTGCCAGCGGCACAGACCCTCTGCAGCTGCACCTGGGCATATCTCAGAGCAGATAATGGTCACAGAGACTGTCTCAGAGCCCCAGGGGCTCAGGAGTCTCCATCTAATGACTGCGCCAGCCACCCACCTCGATCTCATTAACCGGTCCTGGGAACTTTCACACCCAGACTCTGGAGACACTTTGGGTTCATCTACACAGACCTGGGGCAGCCAGGGCCGCCCAGAGGATTCAGGAGGCCTGGGGCAAAGCAATTTCAGGGGCCCCTTCCGTAAAAAAAATTGCAATATTATACAATGCTATATTCTCATGGGGGCCCCTGTGGGGCCCGGTCCAAATTGCCCCATTTGCTCAGCACCCACGGGTGGCCCTGGGAAAAATAAGACTTCTGCATCTTGGCACAAATCCAGTTTTGAGAAAAATTCTTTTCAAGCTATCACTGGTTCTCAGCATCAGCTAGTGCTAAAAGGCACTAAAGCTCATTAAAAGGGTTGGACAAATATTTTTCGTCAAAACTTTTTCTGGATCGAAAACTAGGGGGTTTTAAAAAGCAGAAAAAAATCACGGACAATGTCTGCTTTCCTTCAAAATTTGTTGTAGTTTTTTTAATTGAAAAGCTGAAATTAGTCTGCCAAAACCTGAATATAGTTTGGGGTTTCAGAAGTGTGTGGCCAAATATTTGCTGCTTGCTGTGTTTGATTGTTTAAACTCCACGAACTCAGCATTTGAGCTTGATCCAGAATCTGGGATGAGCCTATGTTGTGAAAACTGAAATGCTCAAAATAGCACATGCATGTGAATGAACACAGGGTGCTAAAATTAAATTAACCCGGGGGTCTCAAATTGGGGGTCAGGACCCCTCAGGGCGTCACAAGGTTATTACTGGGGGTTGTGAGCGGTCAGCCTCCACCTCAAACCCTGCTTTGCCTCCAGCATTTATAATAGTGTTAAATATATAAAGAAATGTTTTTAATTTATAAGGGGGTCGCACTCAGAGGTTTGCTATGTGAAAGCGGTCACCAGTATAAGAGTTTGAGAACCACTGAATTAACCCCTCTGAAGCCTCAGTGAATGCAGGGGAGGGTGGTCTCCCTTGGTAGGGTTGGGAAGGAGCTAGGTCGTGTAGGATATTGCTCTTCTCATGTGATCCCTCCCCCAGTGGGTAATTTTAAATGAAGCTACCCTCCCCTGACATGAATCTCCCTATGGCACTGAAATTAAATACAGACTATAATTTGGCATTTGAGAAGTGAAAGGGATGGTAGCCCTAATGGAAAAGCTAACAGCTTGGCT
>ML127933.1:6280-19059 GCA_003846335.1 Cuora mccordi | reverse complement strand
TGCAGGGATGCTCCTGGATGGGCTGTGGCTCCGGGAGAGAGGTGGAGACGGGATCTGGCTCAGGCCGCGGAGGGAGCCTCGGCCGTTCTTGTGGGGGCCGCTGCAGAGCCCGGGGCCTGGGGCAAATTGCCCCACTTCCACCCCCCCTGGCCGGCCCTGACAGCAGCGAGTCTCAGAACTGGGTGGACAGATTCAGGCTTGCGGGGATCCCTCTCTGGCACTAAAAATAGCCGTGTAGACATTCAGGCTCAGGCTGGAGCTCAGGCTCTGAAGCCCAGGGTGGAGCCAGGTTTGCCCCTCACAGCGCACATGGGAACATTGTCTGTGTCCATGTCCCCTTTACCCCCATTCCTGGGATGGGGAACAGCACCCCCAGGGCCCCTCCCTTCACCCCCAGGGCAGGGGAGTGAGAGCCCTCAGCCTCCTGTGCAGTGGGGCCTCCCAGCACCAATTCCTGAGTCAGTGTGAAAGTGTCTTCATCCAGAGAGCTCTGCACACCCAGCAAATACACAGATGTGCATAGGCGCTGGAGCACCCACAGGAAAAAAATGTTGGGTGCTGAGCACCCACTAGTAGCCCCGCCAATCAGCTCCTCCCACTCCCTCCAAGCACTGCCCGCCGGCTGCGATCAGCTGTTCAATGGCCTGCAGGAGGCACTGGGGTGAGGGGGAGGAGTAACAGCAGGATGCACTTGGGGGAGGGGGTGGAACAGGGTGGGAAGAGGCAGGGTGGGGGTGGGGCCTTGGAGGAAGGGATGGAGTAGGGCTGGGGCCTGGGCCAGTGCGGGGGCCGGGCACCCCCTTGCATATTAGAAAGTTGGTGCCTCTGGGATCAGGAACTGGGATGGTCTCTCCCCAGGAGTGACCGAAGATCCCTAAAAGTAGAAGGGCCACCGGAACCCGAACTGTGGCTGTGCCCACCCGTGCCGCCCCTTCCTCCCAAGTTCCTGCCCCTGCACCACCCCTTCTCCCCAAGCACTCGCTCTCCTACCACCCCTTTCCCCTGTGCTGCCCCTTCTCCCCAAGGCCCCACCCCCACTCCAATCTTTCACCCCAAGATCCTGCCTCCGCACTGTCCTCACACCACCCCTTCTCCCTGCTCTGCCTCTTCTCCCCAAGACCCTGCCTCCCCAGTCTCTTCTTTCTAACTCTAACCCTTACAGATGGTAAAAAGTAAGAGACCAAGCCCTCTCACTTTTAAAAGTGATGGGGCCATGGCCCCCTGTCACCCCCTCTTCTGGTACCCCTTACTCACCCTCTCCCACCTCAGGAGGAGAAGGGGCCTTGAGGCAGTGGTCAGTGAGCTCAGTACTGGGGGTATGAGTGGAATTTTACACCCCAGCTGCTCGAGCTCTGTGGTGAGGGGGAGGAGAAAAGGTGTGAGGACGTCAGCGTGACATGTGAGCCCCCCACTGTCCTGCCAACATGACTCAGCCCTGACACCTGCTGGAACCTCTCCCTGGAGAGGAATCATACCTGTGGCCCATTCAGGCCTTGGCCTCCCTGTGGAGGTGGCTGCTGAGGCTGCCGTTAAGGTGAGTTATGATGTGCGCTCCTGGCCGCTGAGAACTGGACTCTCAGCCTGGGCTGAGATCGGTGACTAGGGAGTGAAAGACCCCAGCTGCCTTCACTGCCCCCCTGAACCAGCTGCCCCCCTGAACCAGTGTGAGCAGTGCGATAGCGATGCTCACACTTGATGACACCCACAGTGCCCCAGCAAGCAGGGTGAGGGCCTGTCCAAGGAGCAATGGACACAATCTGCAGCAAGGAAGACTTAGGCTGGACCTGAACTAATTTCTGGCACCACTCCAGAGCCCGCACCCCCAGCCAGAACCCTCACCCCCTACTGCATCCCAACCCCCAATTTTGTGAGCATCTGTGGCCCACGATACAATTTCCATGCCCAGATATGACCCTCAGGCCAAAATGTTTGCCCACCCCTGATCTAGGCCCTGCCCCAGGAGTAGGCAACCTCATGAGGTCCCTTCCAGCTCTGCATTGCTATGATTCTAGGTTACAGCTGTTCTGGGACTGGGCCCAGGGGGCTCTAAGCATGGCATGTGGCACGTGGGGGAGTTAACAGAGTTAGTGACCATGGTAGCTCAGTGTCCCTGCCAGGGACCTGGGATGGCACGTGTCTGGCTGCCTGTACCCGGCTCGGCTGGGTGTTACTGTACAGGATGTGGGTTGGCACCTGTCCAGGTTTTCCCAGGATTGTCGCTTTGTTCAGGTCGCTGTCCTGGGAAATCTGTGAGTCTGTCCAGGATATTACAAGTCCTGGGTGTGTCAGTGGCTGTAGCGGAGGAGCTGCAGGGTGTCAGTGCCTGCACAGAGGGAGCTCTGGCCATGGGCGACAGGTTTGTAGAAATTTTGGTGGTGCCCAGAACCCACCCCCGCCCAAACTCTGCCCTGCCCAAACTCCACCCCCTACCTGCCCAAGGCTCTGGGAGGGAGTTTGGGTGGAGGAGGAGGTCTGGGGTGCAGGCACTGGGAGGGAGTTTGGGGATGGGAGAGGGTGCAGGGGTGGGGCTGGGTTTGGGGTGGGGCTGGGGATGAAAGGTTTGGAATGTGGGAGGGGGCTCAGGGCTATGGCAGAGGGGTGAGGTGTGGGGTGAGGGCTGTGGGATAAGGCTGGGGATGAGGGGTTCATGATGCAGGAGGGGGCTCAGGGCAGACGGTTAGGGTGTGGGGGGGATGAGGGCTCTGGCTCTGGCTGGGGATGAGGGGTTTGGGGTGTGGGAGGGGCTCAGGGCGAGAGCAGGTGTGTGGGGGGTGAGGGCTCTGGCTCTGGCTGGGGCTGGGGATGAGGGGTTTCGGGTGCTGGAGGAGCTCAGGTCTAAGGCAGAGGGTTGGAGTGCTGGGGGATGAGGGCTCTGGGTGGGACTGGGGATAAGGCGTTTGGGGTGTTGGAGGGGCTCAGGACTAGGGTAGAGGGTTGAGGGTGCGGTGGGGGGGTGAAAGCTCTGGGTGGGGGTGTGGGCTCTGGGTTGGTGCAGGGCTGGGGATGAGTTTGGGGTGCAGGCAGGCTGCTCCATGACAGGAGCCAGAGAGGAGGACTCCCCCAGCCTTTTCCCTGCTGGCAGCAGCAAGCTCTGGGGGAGGAGCCCCCCTTTCCCACCCCCCCAGCAGCACACTCACCCGCACCACTGTCACTGCATGTACTCCTAGGAACCCTGTCAGGTCCAGGAATCTCCCTTGCCTCCCCTGTGGGGGGTGCGGGGGGGGGGGGGCTGCCAGCACATGTGTACCTCCTCCCTTGCTGTTGCCCCTGACTGTAGCCTCACTGGGGGTGGGGGATGGGGCTGCCTCCTTGCCCAGCATGGGGCAGGAGCGGTGACTTGGGGGTGGGGGGGGCTGTGCTGGTGGAGGGTCCTGCCGGAAAAGGGAAGGGTCTGAGGTGGAAGTGCAGACTCAGTCAGTCTGCCCTGGCAGTTAATGTGGGGGGCACTAGGACCCTGTGGCAGCAGTTCTGCAGGGAGGCAGCATGGAGCTGCACAGAAGAGGCAGGGACGCTCTACTCCCTCTGGGGCCGGGGACATTCACGGGGCCAGCAAGAGGGGGCCGGGGGACACTCGGGGGAGGCGCAGGGGGGCGGCAGGTGGGGCCGGGGGGGAGACCTGTCCTCAAACATTGGTGGAGCTGGGCCCCTGGGCTCTGAATATTGCTGGTGCCCGGGCACCACGTGGGTATATAACTCACCGCCCAGGTCCAGAGTGTCTGGGAGCCGTGGGGATGGGGAAGCTTGGGAACAGTGAGTGAGATGGGGAGCTTGGGGCCAGCAGAGGCCATTTATACCACACAGGTACCGGCTCTGGGGGTCATCGCCAGAGGGCAGTGGGGTATATTTAGTGCCATGTCCTACTTGGTGAGGTTGGTGCCTGGGGCAGCCAAAGGAACAAGAGCCTGCAGGGGCTGGTACTCTCTCCCGGGGATGGGATGGGGACACAGTGCTCTGGGTGAGGGGACAGGTGGTGTATGTGGAGCAGAGGTGGTGACCCTAACAGGACCCCTAATGATGTTTGTGTAACTGTCCTGGACTCCCTCCTCCCTCCCAGCTCTGTGTGGTAGGACACCCTGGGGTGCATGGACCCCTGGGCCAGTGCTGCTGTAATGTGTGCACCAAGCCCCTGGAGCTGGGGATGCCGGGGAGCTGCCCAGACTCTCCCAGCATGCACCATGGCGCACACACAGTCAGGCAGCAAGCTGGGAGCAAACACACACACACACAGCACAGCCATGGCTGTCAGGCAGAAAAGCTGCCGTGTGGGCACAATTTGTTGTAACTGGGTCAGGGGTCTGTCACAAGCTGGTTATAAAAACCTGCCTGCCTTTGCAGTGGGGACAGGGCCTTCCTCCCCCAAAATCCAGGGGGACATTGAACAACTCCTGTCTGGGCATGTTACACTAGAAGGAAATTGTGAGCTAGATCCTGCTGCTGGGAAGGGAGAGCTTGGCAGTTCAGTTCAATTATGGCCAGATAAGAATGTGCATCCTGCAGAGCCCAGGTACCCCCTGCAAAAGTGACACCAGGGGGCAGCATTTCATCACTAATCAGCCCTTTCCCAAAGGGAGGCTGTCCCTGCTCTGCAATTAACCTGTATTTTGTCTGCCCCTTTCCATCCACCCCAGTGATATTGCTGTTTCTAGCCTATTGAATTTCATAGGAAAATGCTCTGTGCAGGGAAAGGAGCAGAGAGCTCCCAGGGGGATGTGGGTCTCACCATGGATAAAACATCAGCGGTATGTACAGTACCTGCATAGAGCTGGGCGCTTCTCCACCCTGCAACCAAACATAGACAGAGGGGTGAGAACACCCCTGAACACCGACACGCTGAGCAGGAGACAATGTCACACAGGGTGATACTGGGGGGAATGGAACTTACTGAACTCAGCCTGGAGTTTGTCTAAAAATAAAACACAGAGAAATGAGTGAATACCACAACCCCTGAGCAACAAAGAAATCAGCAAGGGGAGAAATACAGTAACCCCACCCGCTACCTGGCCAGGTGCAGGAGGTTGTTAGAGTTAAACAGGGATCCCTCTGAAAATGGAAAATATTAACCCTGTGAAGCCAGCAGAAAGCAGGATACAGTACACTGAGTGAAGTGCAGGATGGGAATTAAGAGGCTAAAATGGAATTAGCAGAGTGAACAGCCAGAGATATAAAACAAATACCAGGGAATTATTTCAGTCCATCAGAATCAGGAAGCCTGTGAGAGAATTTATGGGTCCCCTGGATCAGCAGCAGGGAAAAGGAGAAATCGGGGAGGGTAAGGACAATGCTAAGAGACAGGTTTCTTTGCATCCGTTTTTACCACAGAGGTTCCTGGGGAGAGACCTGCCCTGGAGCTGCTCTATTCAGGAAATAAAGATCAGGGATCGAGGTGTAAAGAGGTGATATTGGAACAAACTAAAGAGCTAGCAGCTGCTCAGAGCAGCGTAGATCCCTGCCAGATGGCAAATCCCAGGAACTCTCAAATTACATCAGACTATATGGCTGAGCTGCTAACAATAATACACATCTCATTAAAATCCGCTACACGTCTGGAGAATCGGAGGGTTGGGGATGTTGTAACCAACTTTAAAATTTTGGTAGAAGTAATCCTGAGAACTACAGACCAGTGAGCCTTACGTCAGTACCTGCTAAACTGGTTGAAATAATAACTAAAGCAGAATTCTAAAACAGTTATATGAGAATGATAGGATACGGTCTGACTAGCAGAGCTGGAAAGGTCCCACTAATCTATTAAATTGCTTTAAGTATGTCAATAAAATAGTGCACAAAGGAGAATCCATTGACAAAACTGATGTGGACTTCAAAAAGACTTTAACAAAGTGAAACTAAGTCATCATGGGGTGAGGGGTAAAGTATTGTCCTGGATCAAAAACCAGCTCAAAGACAGACACAAAGCAGGAATAAATGGTGAAAATTTACCATGGAAAAAGAGTTAGCGGTGGGGTGCCTCAAAGTTGGGCCTTCGGTTAGGACTGGTGTTCAGTATAGTTATCAGTGACTAGGAAAAAGGGATAAGCCAAAGGGTGGTGAAATTTGAAGATGTCACAGAACTATTTAGGTTAGACAAGAGCAGAGAAATCTTGAGTTATTTCAGAAGGACTAAGCTTGGGCAACATGAGGGCTGATGAAATTCAGTATTGATCAAAGTAAGGTAAGGCACATTCC
Organism: Cuora mccordi; assembly: GCA_003846335.1. NCBI lineage: Eukaryota > Metazoa > Chordata > Testudines > Geoemydidae > Cuora > Cuora mccordi. The sequence continues at coordinate 12,879 of ML127933.1, read as the reverse complement.
AAGGAATAATTACAGTTATTCAGACAGGTTCTAGGGTTCTAAATTGTAACTGTAACTACTCAGGAATGAGACCCAGGCCTCACTGTACACAGCTCCATAAAGATCTCTGTTCAATGTGCAACAATAGTTTAAAGAATGAAGAGTTAGGATGCAGAAAAAATAGGATAGAAAAATATACTTATCTAGTCCCTCACCGGGGCACTGTGCGCAGGACTGGTCACCCCATCCCAGAAAGGATGTCTCAGAGATGGGTAACAATAATGATTAGAGCCCTGAAGGCACGGTATAAGGAGTGATTTTAAAAGGTGGCACATTTTAGTTCTGATAGGAGACCTGACAAAGAAATACAAAGCAGTGAGTGTGTGAGAGAAATTGGGTGCTCACACCTACCTTCTCTCCTAATACAAGAACAAGAGGATACTCAAATAAACTGAAAAGCAGCAAATTTCAAACTGTAAGAGGAAATGACCTCTCAAGTCCCTTCCAGTTCTATGATTGTATGATTCTATGAAATAGTTTTATAGGATGCACAATTAGCCTGTGGAACAACTTGCCACAAGATAGCATTGAGGCCAGGAGTTTAGCAGGAGTAAAACAAAAGGACATTTAGCTGATAATGAGAACATACAGATTTATACTAAGTAGGATTACAACAAAACAGACAAGCAAAGAAAGGAACCCAAATGGACAAAGAATTCAAAAAGGCCCAGGCATTGATATGGAAATATGAATCTCCAGAGTTATCACAGTTCTCAAAAAACACAAGCATTTTGGAAGGCAGAGAAACCCCGTCCTGCTTTAGGGCACAAGCCAATTGCTAACTGATGGGGGTCAGGAAGAAACTTTCCCTGGGGCAGGTTAGTCCGTCATCAGCCACTAGGGGGTTTCTCCCATCTTCTGAAGCAGCTACTGCTTCTGTTTTAGAGCCTGATCCAGTGAAACCCTTAAGCACAGGCTGAACAGGGATGGATTGACTCATTGGCTTAAAGTGCAGCATTTGCTTAACTACCCTGCTGAATTGGGGCCCTACTGAACACACACTAAAGGCTGGTTTAGATATTTATTCCCAAATAAAACAACTACTTTGAGGTTAAAGCTTTTTTGGAAATCAACCATTAGTATTGGATGAGGGAAGTGAGGGCTCACACTCAACTCAATGGCATGTCTGTCTGTCTGTCTGTCTGCAGCGTGATAACTTTTAACAACCATGTGCCATCAGCTCTGTTTCAGGACATGTTTTAGGCATCAGTGGGCAGAACCTTCCGTATTATGGTGAAAAATGGAAATCTGTAAAAGCCTGATTTCCACCAAAATATCAGGATTCAGGGTGAGGCAGTGACCTCAGGGTTAGGGTCAGGGTGCCTCTCATCCTCCTCCGGCCATTGCCCTAGCTAGGTCACTCATCCTCAGTCTAGCCAAACTCCTCCCTTCCCCCGACCCCAGTCCCATGCAGAATCTTGTTCGTTTTGGTGAAAATCAAAAACATGGAAAAGCCAGATTTTAGTGGCATTTGGTTTTCTAATTTTCACCTTGATCAATAGAGATCTGCCCAGAATGCGGGGTGGGGAGGGGTGAAGGATCTGGCTGCACTGGGGCTGAGGGCCCACCTGGGTGTACAGCTCAGCCTACATGAGTAACAAAGTGTGTGTCCCTCCCTGTGCTATGGCAGTGTGTAGCAGCCAGCCCAGGCCAGTGCTGGGTACTGCACAGACACGGAGGAGCTGCCAGTCCCTCCCCTGAAGAACTCAGACTAACCAGACAGGACAGGAACAAGGCGGGGAAGGAGCAGAACGCACAAGCAGAGTGAGCAGAGCGATGGTCAAACAGCACGTCAGTGCCACCATTTAACAGTCTAACTGCGCTGTGCTGAGGGGAGGGGATGAGCTACATGGAAAGGGATGGGGGAGGGGAGCAGGGGGTGCAGTGAGGTTGGGGTGACAGGACTGGGTGGGAGGGGCTTGGAGCTGGCAGCCAATTAGCACAGGAGAAAAGACAGGCAGAGTAACACTGTTGCAAGCAGCATGGTGACATCATCAGCCACCATGTCCCTGGCCACCACCTGCCTGACAGGGTTACACTGAGGATGTGAACTACGACAGCCAGCTCATAGCCTGGGCACAGCGCTGGCTACGTGCAGAGTGAGCCCAAACCTGCTCCCGCCCCTGGCTGTGTGGGAGCAACAAACCCCTGTGAGGGATAGCTCAGTAGTTTGAACATTGGCCTGCTAAACCCAGGGTTGTAAGTTCAGCCCTTGAGGGGGCCATTTAGGGATCTGGGGCAAAAATCTGTCTGGGGATTAGTCCTGCTTTGAGCAGGGGGTTGGACTAGATGACCCACTGAGGTCCCTTCCAACACTGATATTCTATGATTCAGTGAGTGGGGTTTGGGTCTGTTTGCTCCATGTCCTGAGTGTGAAGGACAAAGGGCAGAGCTTCTCTGTGCACTGCACAAACCAGACTGACTTTCTGTTCACTGCAAGGGCTCTGAGAGCTGCCCAGAGGGGCTATGAAACTTGTTATAAACTCTGAGATTTCCCTCCCCTCCCCAGTGAAATGAACAAAGGGACTCACCTTTCTCTGCCTGATGTGCCACTGAAAGTAAATAACAGGAGAGGTGAGTTACAAGGCAGAAGATTTAACTCAATTATTGCAAACTCATTAGAGTAATTTTTCTGCTGGTAGAAAGTAGAACACACACAGGGGCTCTGCCTCTAGCTATTCCCACTGCCCGCGTTATACTGGAGACACAAGGCCAAGTGCAGGTAAAACACTGAGTAAATGGCTCTCTCCTTTCCCCTCTGGCTGAGTGAAGGGAGGCCCCACACTGAACTCAGTAGTGTTTCTGTCTGTAATGGGATAACATTTGAAAACCACATCCCATCAGCTCCAGTGTTTCAGGACATGTTCTAGCCATAGATGGGCAGAACCCTCCTGATTTTCATGAAAACTGGAAATTTGTAACAGCCTGATTTCCACTAAAATCACCATCTGATCCCTCGAGATACAGGGTGAGGCAGTGACCTCGGGGTCAGGGTTTAAGGTGAGGGTGAGGTCAGAGTTAGGGTTAACAGGCCCCTCATTTCACTTCAATCAACCCCCGCCAGCTGGACTCCTCATCCCCATATTCCAGCCGGGCCCCTCGCCTCACCACCCTGTCACCTACGGATATGGGTGACAATCAGAAAAGCCTGATTTTAGTGGAAATTAGTTTTTCCAGTTTTCTGCTTTTCACAAAAATCAGTAGGGTTATAGCTACAGTGGGATGTCGGGGGGGGGGGGGGGGGGAGGAGAGGGACCCATTTGAAGGTTGGGGGACTGGGATGCAGGGCTGCCCAGAGGATTCAGGGGGCCTGGGGCAAAGCAATTTCAGGGGCCCCTTGCATAAAAAAATTGCAATACTATACAATGCTATATTCTCATGGGGACCCCTGCGGGGCCCGGCCCAAATTGCTCCACTTGCTCCGGAGCCACGGGTGGCCCTGGGAAAAATAAACCTTCTGCATCTTGGCACAAACCCAGTTTTGAGAAAAATTCTTTTCAAGCTATCACTGGTTCTCAGCATCAGCTAGTGCTAAAAGGCACTAAAGCTCATTAAAAGGGTTGGACAAATTTTTCGTCAAACTTTTTCTGGATCGAAAACTAGGGGGTTTTAAAAAGCAGAAAAAAATCATGGACAATGTCTGCTTTCCTTCAAAATTTGTTGTAGTTTTTTTAATTGAAAAGCTGAAATTAGTCTGCCAAAACCTGAATATAGTTTGGGGTTTCAGAAGTGTGTGGCCAAATATTTGCTGCTTGCTGTGTTTGATTGTTTAAACTCCACGAACTCAGCATTTGAGCTTGATCCAGAATCTGGGATGAGCCTATGTTGTGAAAACTGAAATGCTCAAAATAGCACATGCCCCGCAATGCAGGGATGCTCCTGGATGGGCTGTGGCTCCGGGAGAGAGGTGGAGACGGGGTCTGGCTGGGGTTGGGGAGGGAGCCTCGGCCGTTCTTGTGGGGGTCCCTGCGGAGCCCAGGTCTGGGGCAAATTGCCCCACTTGCCCCCCCCTCTGGGCAGCCCTGCTGGGGTGAGGTGCCCAGGTGGATGCAGCTCTGGGCCTATGTAAGCAACGAAGTAAGCAACCCTCTAGTTACAGAATTGCCACATAATTGTGCTCCGTGATCTAAACTGTCAGGGTGAGATTCTGTGCTCAGAATCTGTAGCCCAGGGGCACAGGAGGGCTAAGGCAGCTTTAAACCCACACTGCATCCCCCTGATCCTGGGTGCTCTGGATGCCAAAGCAGCTTCTGCTGTAACTCAGGGCTTGTCTTTATGGGAAGGTTACACCAATGTAAGGTAAGGTGGGAATTTAAACTGCTCTTGTTACACCAGCGGCAGATTTAGAGTTAGTGGGGCCGTGTGCTCATCTTCATTTTTGTGACCCCTCCTTGGGACCCAGCCAAGAAAAAGAACATTCTCTTTTATCTTCCTCCCCACCCCTGTTTTTCATTCTTTTTTTCTTCATCCTCCTCCTATAAGTAATAGGAAGTAAATGAAAATAAAGTGCGGTACCTTGATTGGTTTTGTAGTCTAACTTATTTTTCCACAGACCACTTGAAAATCGCTGGGGGTCTCGGCGACCACTCAATGATCTTTCCAAATATTGTTTGTACCATTAGCTAACTATTGTAAAGCGCTTTGGATAAGAGCACTTTATTAAAAAAATGTTGGAATGCGGGGTCTGGCCAGGACTTAGGGTGTGGGAGGGGGCTAAGGGCTGGAGGTGCAGGGTCTGGAAGAGAGTTAGAGTGCAGGAGCAGTCTGGGGGTTGGGGTGCAGGGTCTGGCGAGGAGTTAGGGTGAGGGAGTGAGCTCAGGGTTGGGGCAGGAGGTTGGGGTGTGGAGCGCTTACCTGTGTAGCTCCCATTTGGTGTGAGTGGTGCCGGAGTCAGGGAGGGCAGGGGTCAGGGCTGCGAGTGTGTGAGGGGGTGCAGGAGTCAGGGCTGGGTGTGCAGGGTCTGGGAGGGAGTTAGGGTGGAGGAGCAGGCTGGGTGTTGGGGTGCAGGGTCTGGCCAGGAGTTAGGATGTAGGAGGGGGCTCAGGGTTGGGGCAGGAGGTTGGGGTGTGGAGCACATATCTGAGGCAGCTCCCATTTGGTGCTCAGGGTGGGGGTGGAGATGTGTGGGGGGCAGGGGTCGGGGCTGGGGGGGGGGGGGGCTGGGTATGTATAGGGGTACAGGAATCAGGGAGGGAAGGGGGCTGGGAGTGTATGAGTGGGATGCAAGAGTCAGGGAAGGGGGCTGGGTGTGTGTGAGGCAGATGCAAGAGTTAGGGCAGGGGGCTGGATGTGTGTGAGGGGGGTGCAGGACTGAGGGCTGGGGGTGTGGGCTGGGGTCATGGGGGGCTCCCAGCCCCCTGCCCCAAGTGACTCACAGCAAGGGGCTGGAGGCGATATGTGTAGGGGGAGTGCAGGGCCCCACCTTTGCTCTGCCCTGCCCTGATTCCACCCCCTTCCCCAAGTCCCTGCCTCTTCTCCACCTCCTCCCCCGAGTGGCCCCGCTCCTTCCCCTCCCTCCCAGAGCGACCTGAGCACGGCAACGAAGGGAGGGGAGGGGTTGGAACGTGGCATGCTGGAGGGAGGAGGCGGGGGAGAGGGGAGCTTGGCTGCCAGTGGGGGCGGAGCCTGCAGCAGGAGTCCTAGGAGCCAGCACTACCAAGCTTCTGTCCCCGCAGCTGCCTGGCCCTGGGGCCCTCTGTTATTGGTGGGCCCCCTGCCAGGACACCCTGTGTTTTACTGTAAATCCGCCTCGGTGTTACACCAGAATAATGCCCCATGTCAGCACTGTTATTCCGTAATGGGAGTGAGTTTTTCTGGTTTGGCTTGTGCCTTTAGTTATGGCAGCCTTTCCCTGGGTGAAGGGCAGCGGCACAGCCCAGGATCTCTGCAGCACTGTGCCCTGGGCCCCACTCCTGACTCCCCTCTCTTGTTCCCAGGCCCATCTCCCACACACCCCTAAAATAGGGCTTATGAGAGGTTCCTCAGGGATAGCCTGTAGCTGTTCCCTGCACTGCCTGCGGTGGAAGAATCCTCCCCCAGCTGGATCCAGGCCTTCTAGAGCCATTTTATACTAACCATAAAGGGGTTGAAGTCTGGGTGAAAATCTCACCCTCCATTTATTTAAATATGCCCAGCTTTTATGGGTATGAAGATATAATTGATCAAGTGACGTCCGTGTAAGCAGTGCACCTGCCCAGGAAGATCTACTTGAGTCTGCAGACAGTGCTGCTTGCTGCTCACACTCAACACTGTGGGGTGAGAATGCTGACACTAAGGCCTGATTGATGACAATTTAATTGTCACCATTTGCAATTATCTCAGTGCTGATCATTTTAGCAGAAACATGCAGCTTGTGTACTTCTCCCTCACCAGGGCCGGCTGTAGGCACCAGCGCTCCAAGCATGTGCTTGGGGCGGCACTTTCCAAGGGATGGCACTCCAGCCCCCTCCCCACTTTTTTTTGCTTGGGGCGCAAAAAGCCGGGAGCGGGCCCTGAACCAAGATGTTCCCTGTCAGCAGAGGCTTTCAGGCTGAGCTGGAACTGACACTGCAGTTCTGGCT
>RQSS01106095.1:0-26070 GCA_003846335.1 Cuora mccordi | reverse complement strand
GCATACTTCCACCTTTTCATGTTCTCTGTATGTATAAATTTCCCCTGTCTGTGTGTTCCATTCTATGCATCCGAAGAAGTGAGCTGCAGCTCACGAAAGCTCATGCTAAAATAAATTTGTTAGTCTTTAAGGTGCCACAAGTACTCCTGTTCTTTTTGTTAGAACAGGGTCTTCCACAGTATACATGGGACCACATTCACTAGAGGGCATTAGAGGAACATTAATAATTGGGAGCATGGTAGTTAAAGTTTGAAAGAAATGAGAGATTCAAGAAGAACTTGGAAAAATTAATGCGAATTTGCCTTAGATAGTGCCGTATGTTAATGGTAGTGAAATAGTCACCCTCTGGATTGGCAGGAAAGAAATATTATTTCCTGCTAAGTCTAATTTTTTAAAATAAATAATTCTTAAAAAGATAACATTCTATTAAAGAGGCTATTTAATTCTGTCTTTCTTCCCAATTTTATTTAAAGAGGATGAAGGAATTACCTTTCAGAAGAATCATAGTAACACATCTCTCTCCTCAAGTCCTGCCCAAATCTATTTTCAAAAGCAAGGCCAAGGTGAGTCCTCATTTACAGTATCGTAGAAAATACCCACTGTAAAGGCACTTTCAGACCCGTTTGGATTTCCTCTATGTTATATACAGGGCCTTGTGTTTTCTATGATTCCATCTAGGTTTTATGGTCGTGAAGATAAGATTTCTGCATGTGAACGGATACAGTGTTATGTACTAGGACAGCAGACAACTGAAAGAATAGCTTTAGGATGGGAGTAAACTGGCCTCATTCGTCTACATGGTGCATGAACACTGAAATCTAATGCTGACAATCTAAATATTGACTGTTTCTCTGCTATCATTTCAGGAGAAAATATCCTGCTAATGAGCTTAGCCATTCCTTATTTTTCAAATAAGGTAAAATTAATTAAACTGATTCTACTGATGCTGTGATTGTAAAACAAATATAACCTTTTTCTTACTTAATTATTAATTATTTATATTACCATAGTGCCAAGAGCCCTAGTCATAGACCAGGATCTCATTGTGCTAGGAAAAGTACAAACTTTTTTGTATTGACTTTCAAGCTTTAAACAAATGATTCATTTACTTATATTTTTTAGATACTGCTGCTGGTTCGAAATCCAAAAGACACTGCTGTATCTTACTTCCATTTTCACAACAATATACCTACACTTCCCTCCTTCAGCTCATGGGATGAGTATTTTACAGCTTTTATGCATGGAAAATGTACACTCTGTTTTTCAGCTATTCTGATTAATTAATGCATTGGCAAAACTGGGCACTGGGATTCAGGAAGACGTGGGGCAGATTCTGATCTTAGTTGTAATGTTATAATTCAGGAAGAACTTCATGGTATTGGGCCTGGTCTAAACGGGGGTTGGGGGGTCGATCTAAGGGCTAGTCTACACTTACCAGCCGGGTCGACGCGGTGAGTTCGACTTCTCGGAGTTCGAACTATCGCGTCTAATCTAGACGCGATAGTTCGAACTCCCCGCGCATTCCGGTCGACTCCGGTACTCCACCACTGCGAACGGCGGTGGCAGAGTCGACCTTGGAGCCGCGGACTTCGATCCTGCGGCATCTGGACGGGTAAGTAGTTTGAACTAGGGTACTTCGAGTTCAGCTACGCTATTCACGTAGCTGAACTTGCGTACCCTAGTTCGACCCCCGCCCTTAGTGTAGACCTGCCCTAAGGTACGCAACTTCAGCTACGTGAATAGCGTAGCTGAAGTTGAAGTACCCTAGCTCGACTTACTTACCCGTCCTCACGGCGCGGGATTGACGTCCGCGGCTCCCCTGTCGACTCCGCTACCGCCACTCGCTCCGGTGGAGTTCCGGAGCGAACGGGAGCGCGTTCGGGGTTCGATATATCGCGTCTAGATGAGACGCGATATATCGAACTCTGAGAAATCGATTGCTACCCGCCGATCCGGCGGGTAGTGAAGACGTACCCTTGGTTAGAGTTATTCTAGATTTATAAATGATGTAATTGAAATCAGCCTGTGACTCCTGAAATCAACAGATAATTCATTCGCTGACACTGACTCCCTCTCTGATCTTGAGTAAGTCATGTAAGCTCTTATGGCCTGACTACCATTACCCTGAGCTTTATACAGTCTGAAACACAGATTTAGGAAATTAAATATGAGTTATATTACCGACTATGCTAATACAGTACTTATTAAAATAGTGTGACATAGTAAGGCCAGATGGCTATAGGAAAGTAATGAGAAACAGGTATGTTAGTCCCAGGCTAAACAAATCCCTGTTACCATGGCAACTAAATGGCAGTTGCTCCAGGTTAATCAAGACACCTGAGGCCAATTAAGATCTTTCCAGAAGGCAGGGAGGACACCTGGCACGATCGAGAAGCATGTTTAGTCACCCAGGAGACCCTTCCCAAGGAGGATAACTTACATGAGCAAGGGAGGATATCACCCAACTTGACGCCGATCCAAAAGATTCAGGCAGCAGACGTGATTAATCACAACCGAGATGTGTTCTCTACAAAACCGGGGCGTACAGCTGAGACCTATCACCATATCCGCACAATCCCCTGACGGTACCACGACATTCTGTAATGACTTTCGCTGACTGAATGAAGTATCCCAATTCGATGCATACCCCATACCACACATCGACGAACTGGTTGATCGACTGGGTAGTGCCCAATTCTTGACTACACTGGATCTGACAAAAGGGCATTGGCAGATTCCCCTGACTAAAGAAGCTAAAGAAAAGACAGCATTTTCCACCCCCAGACAGGCTATTCCAGTATACCATCCTCCCTTTCGGGTTACATGGGACCCCGGCCAAATTCCAGTGCCTCATAGATAAGCTGCTGAACCCCCATACTAGTTATGCAGCCGTGTACCTAGATGATGTCATCCTCCATACGCCAGACTGGGAAACCTACTTGGAGGAAGTTGAAGCAGTACTGCGCACCTTAAGGTGGGCTGGCCTCACTGCTAATCCTGCTAAATGCCCCATAGGGCTAGCAGAGGCTAGGTACCTGGGATATATTGTAGGAAGGGGCATAGTGAAGTCCCAAACGAATAAGCTAGAGGCGATTCAAAGCTGGACCTGGCCGACCCAAAAGAAGCAGGTCCGTGCATTCCTAGGCGTGGTAGGCTACTACCGACATTTTATTCCCCACTTTGCCACTAGGGCAAGTCCCCTAACGGATCTGCTGAAGGCCCGAGGTCCAGACATGGTGAAGTGGACCGATGCAGCAGAGAGGGCATTCATAGACCTTTGGACGGCTCTCTGTAATGACCCCATACTCATAGCACCTGACTTTAACAAGGAATTTATTTTACAAACACATGCTTCCGAGGTGGGGTTGGAGGCGGTTCTGTCACAAATGGTTGGAGAAGAAGAACACTTGATCCTCTACCTAAGCAGAGAGCTGCTCCCAAGTGAATATACATACGCAGTAGTCGAGAGAGAATGCTTTGCTGTCAAATGGGCTATGGAGACATTGTGCTATTACCTCTTAGGCTGGCAATTTACTCTTGTGACGGACCATGCAACCCTCCAGTGGATACAGTAGAATACGGAAAAGAATACAAGGGTCATCAGGTGGTTCTGATCCCTCCAACTGTTCCAGTTCCGCATACGGCACAGGGCTGGATGCCACCACAGCAATGCTGATGGTGTGTCATGAGCACAGTGCATGGCGTTCCAAGTTGCCCAACTCTACGGTGTTGAGCAGAGGGGTCGGATATGTGAGTGGGGCTAGGCCAGATGGCTATAGGAATTGTAGTGAGAAACAGGTATGTTAGCCCCAGACTAAACAAATCCCTGTTACCATGGTAACCAAATGGCAGTTGCTCCAGGTTAATCAAGACACCTGAGGCCAATTAAGATCTTTCCAGAAGGCAGGGAGGACACTAGGTTGATTGGGATACCTGAAGCCAATCAGGGGTTGGCTGAAACTAGTTTAAAGCCTCCCAGTTAGTCAAGTCAGGAGCTGCAGGAGGAAGTTGGGCTGTTGGAGAGGCTGAGGAGTACACACCATATCAGGCACAAGGAAGGAAGCCCTGAGGTAAGGGTGAAGTGGATCTTGAGGAAGTGGGGGGCTGCTGTGGAGAAGTAGCCCAGGGAATTGTACATGTCCTGTTTCTAAAAAGTCAGCTACCATAGCTGATACTATTAGAGTCCCTGGGCTGGAGCCCGGAGTAGAGGGTGGGCCTGGGCTCCCACCTCTACCCCCCTAATTAATCACTGAGACTGGGAGACAACAGAGACTGTGCAAGGGAGGATAGCTTTTCCTCACCTCTCACTGGATTATGATGAAAATGGCTCAGTAGGCTGTGACCCTTCCCTCTAGAGAGAGAAGGGCTACGTCAAGGGTCATAGTGACCCTCTGAGGCAGGGGCGGCTCCAGGCCCCAGCACACCAAGGGTGGTGGACCCTCCGCAGGCACGTCTGCGGGAGGTCCACCAGAGCCGCGGGACCGGCTACCGGCAGAGCACTCCCTGTGGCGTGCCGCCGTGCTTGGGGCGGTGAAATGGCTAGAGCCGCCCCGGCTCTGAGGCTAGCGAAATCTGCCAAGAAACGCGGGACCCACGGAGATAAAGACAGAGCTTTGTCACAATAGGTATAAGCATGCTGGCCTAGAAATCCAAACCCAATATTCCCAGTCAAAACAACTTCCCCCTATACTTTTTTCCCTTTTAATCTGTGCATAAAATGAATTAATTTAGTGGGTAGAAGGCTAAAATTCTTCTCACTGGTGCATAAAGAAGGGAATAGAGGTGAGCAAAATGTTTTCAACTTATTGTTTTTTGGGGGTCAAAAATATTTGCTGACTTCAGATTGAATTTTGTAAATAGTTTTGTTTGGAAATAAAATTTCTAAACAGAGGAAACATTTTGTTTCAATCGTTCTGAATCATTTCATTTTGACTATTTCAGTTTGAAATGTTTTGTTAAACTTTTCTATTCAAAATTGCATTTCGCTTTCAAATTTGGTCAGTTAAAGAAAAGACTACAAAAACGGTGAAAAGAAGCCAAAATGGCTGGATCAAAATGAATAACTCAAAATAAAATTTGTTTGGAGTCAAGTGAAACATTTTGGTTGATTTTAAACTCAGTTTTTTCTCCTTTTTTATTCAGCAAAAAAAAAAAAAACAATAAAAAAAACAACCATTGTTTTTGGTTCAATCAAACCAGATTCTTTTTTGGTTCACTGTCTGAACCAAAAAATCCATCACTCACTCAGCTGTGATAGGGAACAGTGCAAAGTAGAACCTCCTTTCCGACCCAGCCAGCAGTCAGACAGGATATCTCCATGGCAAACAGGAGTGCGCTGGAATGCTCAGCTGGCTAGCTTTCCAGCTTGTATGCTATGTCCCTAAGGTGGTTAAGAGGGTGTTTAGTCCTTTCCACCTAGTACAGTCGTTCTTAACCTTTACTTCAGCCTGCACCCCTTTGGTTCTCAAAATATGTTCTCGCACCCCTTATCACCCTTCTCGCACCACTTAAAATGTATAATATTAATAAAGTCATAGGTTTGATGAAACAAAGTAGCTGTATTTACGTGCCTGTGCTTAATTTGTGTTTTTAATGATTTACCTTCTAAAAAAATCTGGCATGTCTCGCATCCCCAGAAAGGGCACCTCGCACCCCAGGTTAAGAACTACAGACCTAGTAGATGTGTGCCCTTCCATTAGTGGCCAGTACTAGCCCTTAGATGGAGGGAACACTTATTGCTTCTGTTCAGAGGAGCAGTAGCAAAACGTGTTACTGTAGTCCTCACCTCAAAACCCTGTCTGACACCATGAAGTCAGCCTAAGCCTATAAAAGGAGTCCACGTTCCTTGTCTCAGTTCATCTTTACCTCATTATTACTGAATCATTCTGATTTTCTGGGTTTTTTTCCTCCAGTGTGTTGGGGCTCCTATTTTGGTTATTTAGTTGAATGGAACAAGCATATGGATGATGAAAATGTTATGGTGATAACCTATGAAGAGCTGAAAGAGGTGAGGTTAATGCTGTTTAAAGGAATCTTTGCTTCATACTGAATTACTGCATAGCTAATGATAACAACACAGCTACTAAGCCAATGGAAGGCATATGCACCGGCAACCGGCAGAGCGCCCCCCGCGGCATGCCGCCCCAAGCACGTGCTTGGAGCGCTGATGCCTGGAGCCGGCCCTGAGTGGGATGCGGGTGCGGGGGCTTGCCCCACTCCCTGGCAGGAGCACTGGGTGGGCAGACCCAGCTGGGGTACCACTGCAGGAGTGCCAGGCAGGGCAGGGCAAGCCCCCATGCCCCAATCCCATTTCCCCAGCAGGACTGCTGGTAGGGGAGTGGGGGGTCTGCAGGCAGAAGGGTTGGGGAGGGGACCCCACTTGCTGTGGCCCAGGGCCCCACAAAACCATAATTTGCCTCTGGCCAGGAGTCTAGGTGGCTGGCTTCCAGGGATGCCTGCTTCACGAATGGACCGGTGGGCTCCTAGGCTCCCTGAGCAGCTGACTCCCTAGCTCCCTGGGCTACCAGAAATCATATTTCATTTTGGAAACACCACAACCTTTCCACAATAGGAACATTTCAGCATGTCCAAAACAAAATATTGCAGAATTTCTATTTTTGGCCTTTCATCCTGATTCTTGATGAAAAGTCCTGCAAATTCAATATTTTTGGTGGGATGGAAATTCTATTTCCTGGCTTTCTCTGAGGGGCTGAATTATTTTATTATTTTAATTTATTCTCCTAGTTTTCCTCTTCTTATTTTTAGGTCCACTATTGTCAAATCCCGTTAGAACAGCTCTTTCTGCTCAGTGCTGTATCTGTCAAAATGCACCGTCACTTGGTGTGTGAAGAGTACAGAATTCCTTATTCAGGCATGTCCTTATTTGGACATTTCTTAGCAATGTCTTTTGCTTCAGCACACCTGAAGTATATGAATACTAACAGGTATAAACTTTCTGGACTCAATTATGTGCTGAAAGGCTCTAGGTGGTATTATTATTACTCACTTCTATGCACAGCCACATATAAAAAGTATAGAGCCCGCTCTTCATTTAGACAAAGTATCCTACTTGCATGAGTAAGGAGTTCAGGAGAAGGCCCTCAGTACAGAACCTGCCCGGAAGTTACACCTCTTAGAGTTCCTCAGTGATGCAAAATGAAGTAATTCTGCTATGTGAAAGTACGAACCCTTCAGAGATACTGTTATAATCACTCCACAGGTGTGATCCAAATGGAATGTTGTTTCAATAATATTCACTCTTATCTTCCTTGTTTTCAGAATCAGACATTAGGACTGAAAAAAATAGCTGACTTCTTTGGGTTCTCCCTAAGTGAGGAAGAGATTCAGACTGTTGCAGAGAAGAGCAGCTTTGAAGCTATGAAAGAGAAATCCTTCAAAACCCATGGAACATTTGGGAAAATTCTCTTCCGTAAAGGTACATTTTTGAAAACTCCCTATAAATGATCACCAGTCCCTTGCAGTGAAGTCACTAGCACAGCACCTCTAGCTGGCTGGGTGAACTGAAGATGCAGGTTCTGATGAGGTCTTGGCTCCAGCATCCCTGTGTTTTAGGGAGGTTGTAAAAGACTTGGCCTTTGTGACATCACAGGCTTGGCAACTCTAGCTTGCTGGTGTGATGTGAAGGCACAGGCCTCTGCAAGGGTTCGTAGCTCAGGACCTCTGTCTTGCTGGGATAATATCCAGGAACCTTTTATTGCTGGGTGGATAGCCAGGGAAAGGCCTCTCTGATGCCACTAGAGTAGCACCGATAACCCCCACTGTAACGAGCATGTAACATCCACCTCCAATCCCAGGCCAAAGACAAAATCTAGAGTGCATCCAACTATAGGTGTTGAGCCAGACTGTCTCTGGGCTAGTTCCATGGCTGTTATTGGTGGCTGTGGAATCTTGGGCCAACGTAGAAGTGCCACAATCAGTGCAGAAGTTGAAATTGTCTAATACAATTGCTGCAGTGACTCTGGCACTACCACTAGTTAGCTCAGGAAGGTACTCTGAGATACAGTGGGGTTACCTGTAGCTCACATTAGCCTGAAGCTCTATTATCTTTCATTGGGATTTCACTGAATCCCATCTGTTGTGGGGAAGACTACGTCTGTCTCTCCCTCAGCCTCACCACTGGCCCACCTCTCCTGATGTGTGGATCACATGGTCTCCAGAGAAAGTGGAAGATGTTCTGAAGACAGTTTACCCCATCTTATAAAGAATACATCAGCTTCGCGTGTGGTGGTTCCCCACTGGGTTATGAATCATGGGGACATTATCAGGCCCTGAGTTAGGATCTCTGGCTGCCACAGGCTGAGAGTGGCACACAAGAACAGAGCTGCTAATGGTGGAGTGTACATGGAAAATCTGATCTCTTCCCCTACATTTATTTAACAATAAGCACCACACCTAACAATATACATGCTTAGTTTGCAGTTTGAAGACCATCTTATAGAGGAAAAAAAGCTACAGACTTGGGGCCAAATCAGACCAGGTGTAAATGACTGTAATGACTCTTGAATATTACAAAATGGATGTTTCTGGGGCCAGTTATTTCTGAGATCTGGTATGACTAAAACAGAAGATATCCCAAGAACTTTACCTGTATTTTAAAAAAAGTCCTACATTTTAGTAATGGCTTCTACACTTCAACTCATACATTGCTGAAAAATTCTGCTGTCGTCACAAACCTCAAATGTAGAGGCACAAGAAGAAAGGATCAGTTCTTAGGGATATAGATGGGGAAGTGAAGGTTGTAATGTGCAAAAATCAGACTTGCAATGGAAAACTAGTTACAACTTCAACCAAGGAGTGATGATCCTTTCTCTCTAACAAATGATTATATAATATTTAATGTTTCCAGGAATTGTTGGTGACTGGAAGGACCATTTCTCTGAAGCTCAGAGTAAAGAAATGGACAGAAAATTTGAAGAGTGTTTAGCAGGAACTAAACTGGGAGAAAAAATGAAATATGGGGTGTATTGCAAGGCCTAAAGAGCAAAACCTAAGGTAACTTTCCCGTAGTATGATTTGTTCACTTGTTTTTGTACACTGGAAAAATCATCTAAACTTGGGTGTATCCAATTGTAAATAATTATGTCAGATGTGTACTTTACATTTGATACCTCACCCTGCTTAATAGATCTTTTATATATGCATATGCCCATTGTATGACATTGCCTTAGAAAGGAGCCCTAGACTTCATTATCGTCTACGCTATTCTGAGGCGGTATCAGGCAGAAGCACCATCAGTTATTTAACCATTCTATCAAAAACAATGTAATTGGTGAGCCAATTCTGCACTGAGAAATCCCTTGAAATTCATGGGGGTTGCATTTGATGTAAGTCAGTGCAGAATTAGGCTTAGAGTGTCCAGATGATCCAGATGTCCGAAAGCGATAGAAATTCCACCAAATAGATTAGTTTTTGCCATTAACATTAACAGTGACTTGAATGTGGCTATCTTCTGGTGGAACAGGCTGATTCCCTCCAGGATAACTGTTATCCAAGCAGCTTTTCTGTTTCTGTTTTTCTGCTTGCATTCATTATTTGTCTGTGTCCTTTTAAATCTTTGATTTGATAAGTGCATTAAAAATGTTATTAATTAGTTCATCTTGCCTCAATCAGAGGGGGCATGTTGGAAGCCTGGCTAGGGTTGCCAGTTTTGTTGGGACATATTCCTGGAGGTTTTATCACATGACAATCTTTAATTAAAGATTAATCTTTAATTCCTGGAGACTCCAAGGAGTTCAGGGCAAGCATATTTAAGTGAATTTAGCCAAGAATTTTTGAACTCTAATGAGGAATGATGAAATAATTGCATCCTTTGTGATCATAGAATATCAGAGTTGGAAGGGACCTCAGGAGGTCATCTAGTCCAACTCCCTGCGTCTAGGATTAAATTGTTATCTCTGTGCCTAATATACGAGGTCCAAGAAATTATCAATATTATAATTAAATATTTTTATTTTTCTGATACTGCAGTTTTGCTATATCTTGCTCCAGAAATATATATTAACTTTCTAGATACTAGTGTTTGTTCGAAATCCAAAAGACAAAGCTATGTATTTTTACTATTTTACCAATGGCATATCTCCACTTCTCTCTTATGAAACCTGGGATAAGTTCTTCACAGGTTTCATGACTGGAAAAAGTACTGTTCCTTTTTCTACCTATGCCAATTATTCAATGTGTAGACTAAATCTGAAAATATAGAATTTGTAACCCAGAATCATTACGCTCTTTTCATTTATTTTATCAGAACAATGACAGAGGTTAATAGAAGGATCTTCTATTAACCTCAGACAATCTTCAGACAATCTTCTTTCATAAGTGGCTCATTGTGGGAACATGTATCATTTTTATAAAAATCATTGAGGATGAGGAGGAAACAGTTTCACAGGAGCAATCTAGAGTTTATAAGGAAGCCCAAATTGCTGACCCAGGCTTTTGGATCCAAGGATAACCTTCTATGAACAGAGTGAACTGGAACTCCCCTCTCCCTTCACTGGTAGGTAAGGATTTTGAGGCAGATCTCTCCAAAGAATGTTGGGGGAAACATTTTTATTGGCCTGTGTGACAGAGTGCTAGGTAGTGTGGAAGCAGGGAAAGAATTAAAAAGGATTTGAAGGGGATTTTATTGCATGTTAGTTAGTTAGCAAGAGTCAGGCCATACTGTAACCCTAATGACGTGAGACTTGTAGAAGCAAGGATAGTGCGAGGCGAGAGGACAAGAGCTGTGTACAAAGTTATTACGACCTTGCAACAGTCTAACCAAATATGCAGGCTTGCTTTTCTTAGGAGTGAGACAAATAAGATAGCAGAAAGGCTTATGTATAAACAAAATGTATTTGTTGCTTTTTACCGTCTGTATTATTGCTAGAAATAGTCTGTAACAAAGGTATAAATGCTTGCTGTAATTGTTTACCAGTTGAGAGACCTGTCCGAGACTGGGGCGACCCTGTGTCCTATGGCACTCTCTCCCTCCATTGTAATTACTGGAGAAATAATAAAGTATTTGATTTTGCTGCACCCAAACAAAAAGCGAGAACTGAGTTTTTCTCTGACAGTAGGAAACCCTGAATAAACACTCAGTGCAGAGCCGCTGCAATCAAGGCAGACCTGTGCCTAATTTGTGGGTGGGTGTAAGGGTCCGGTAAGGGGCTCGTCCTTCTCAGGCACGGCGGGGAGCCGTGGCGCGTCACTACAGGCAGCAATCCGTCTCGGGCTCAGCCCCTCAGCAGGGCTGAGCAAACCAATAGCCTCTAAACAAGGCAGAGCCCCGGCCCTTTAGCAAGGCCCGAGTAAACACAGTGTCTATAAGCCTGTCCCTGGAGCAGGGCGGGGCAGTAGCAGTTCAGGCTCAGGCCTTTCAGCAGGGCTGAGCAAACACAGTATCTAAGGCCTCCTCAGGCCAGGGGGGACGGGGAGTCTGCCACCCTTGGAAGGGTGGCAGGGGGAACGCAGGCCCTCCCACTCCACTGCGTTCCAGCCCGGGGCCCTGGCAGCGGCAAAGATCTGCTGCAGTCAGTGGGGATCCTAACCGCAACACACTGACATTGGCTCAGGGTCCCCTGGAGCCAGACTGGGGTCGGCTACCCCTGGGCCGCTGCCAATCTCCCCCTCCCTAGGTACCTGACTCTCGCCGGCATCATCCGGTGGGTCCCAGACCATGGGCTCCTCCGGATACCGGGCGGAGGGGAGCGCAGGCGACTCCTCCGGATACCGGGCGGAGGGGAGCGCAGGCGACTCCTCCGGATACCGGGCGGAGGGGAGCGCAGGCCAGCGCGCCTCTGGATACCGGGCGTGGGGAAGCTCAGGCCAGCGCGCCTCTGGATACCGGGCACGTGGCAGGCTGGGCGCGGCGGAAGCTCGAGCACTGGTATCTGTCCTCTCAAGCAGCCTCCGCCCAACTGAGCGCTGGGGCCGGGCTTTTATACTTCCTGTCCCGCCCCTTGACTTCCGGGGGGGCGGGGACAGGCGGTGGTGGCTCCTCCCACTCTGGCGCCTGGTCTGGCTTGTCCTTCTCAGGCGCGGCGGGGAGCCAGGGCGCTTCACTACAGTGAGGCAGGGCAGAAAAGCCAATTAAGCCATTAATCCAAGCCCACAAATAGGCACAGAAAGGAAGAGCACAGGAGGAAGTGAGAGGGAGATTGCTCTACCCTGCTCGTAAAGGTGCTAGGTGTGTGGTAAAGGGAGGATAGGATTAAAATTCAGAATGATCTGGACAAACTGGAGAAATGGTCTGAAGTAAATAGGATGAAATTTAAGAAGGACCTCCTGGTTGGGATGATTTAGTTGGGGACTGGTCCTGCTTGGAGCAGAGGGTTGGACTAGATGACCTCCTGTAGTCCCTTCTAAGCCTGATATTCTATTATTCAAAGTACTCAAGAAGGAACAATCAGTTGCAGATTTACAAATGGGAAATGACTGCCTAGGAAGGAATACTGCGGAAATGGGTCTGGGGGTCATAGTGGATCACAAGCTAAATATGAGTCAACAGTGTAACACTGTTGCAAAAAAAGCAAACATCATTCTGGGATGTATTAGCAGGAGTGTTGTAAACAAGACACGAGAAGTAATTCTTCTGGTCTCCTCTGAGCTGATACATCCTCAGCTGGCATTCTGTGTCCAGTTCTGGGTGCCACATTTCAGGAAAGATGTGGACAAATTTGAGAAAGTCCAGAGGAGAAAAACAAAAATCATTAAAACTCTAGAAAACATGACTTCTGAGGGAAGATTGAAAAAACTGTGTTTGTTTAGTCTGGAGAAGAGAAGACTGAGGAAGGATATGATAGCCGTTTTCAAGTACACAAAAGGTTGTTACAAGGAGGAGGGAGAAAAATTGTTCTTGCTAGGCTCTGAGGATAGGACAAGAAGCAATGGGCTTAAATTGCAGCAATGGAGGTTTAGGTTGGACATTAGGAAAAACTCCTCTCAGGTAGTTAATCACTGGAATAAATTGCCTAGGAGGTTATGGAACCTCTGTCACCAGAGGGTTTTAAGAGCAGCTTAGGCCACGTCTACACTACCCACCGGATTGGTGGGTAGTAATCGATCTATCAGAGATCAATTTATCGCGTCTTGTCTAGACGCAATAAATTGATCCCCAAATTGACCCCAGTATACCACCTCGGCAGGAAGAGTAAGCGGAGTCGATGGGGGAGCCGTGGTAGTCAACTTGCCGCCGTGAGGACGGCCAGGTAAGTCGAACTAAGAGACTTCGACTTCAGCTATGTGAATAGCATAGCTGGAGTTGCGTATCTTAGATCAATTCCCCCCCCCACCCAGTGTAGACCAGCCCTTAGACAAACACCTGTCAGGGATGGTCTAGATAATACTTAGTCCTGCCATGAGTGCAGTGGACTGGACTAGAAGACCTCTCAACATTCCTTCCAGTTCTATGATTCTACGATCCCTGTCCCTTCTCTTGGGAGGGCATGCTACACTGATGCTGATGCTGAGAATACCAGTCTCACAGTCATCTGTTGAGGGGAATTCAGAATTCCCCTTTATTTACTCAGTGCTGCCTCACAAAACTGTACTGTGTAAAGTCCTAGTAATTACTTTATTTCCTTAAATGAGATGCATATTCCTTTTTATGTGTTATACTTGTATTAGTCAATGAAGCTTAATGAGATGGACTCTATTATAGCAGTTTTACACCGGAGTAATTCTACTGACATCAGTAGAATTACACTGAAGTAACGCCGAATCAGGCCTTGTGTTTAAAAAACACAGCAACACACTCCAGTTAGCTAAAGTGATCAAAATGGCTGATCTTAAGAAAAAAATAGAAATGCTAAATTCTTCATTTTCAAAGTTTTGGTACATGTGTTATACATACTAATACATACATAAATGTTGCTTCTTTGTAGGTAGTGTTAGCAACTGGAAGAATCTTTTTAATGAAGATGAGAACCAAGAAATGGACAAAAGCTTTGAAGAACGCCTAGCAAGAACTAAGCTGGGAGCAAAGATGAAGTATGAGGTGTACTGAAAAGCCTGAGGACTAAGAAAACATTGTTAAAGCAACAGTTCCCCACAATTCTATCAGATCAGTTGCATTACATGCACTAGAAAAATAGATCAAGTGATTCAAACTTCTCTGAATGTTTGTAAATGATCACAACACTCCAGCTCTCTTTACAGTGACAGCGGATTCTCAGCATGCTTAGACTGCATACCTTTATTCAATGCTATTGTAATCAGTCAGACCCAGACCAATACTACACCACTGCTCCAGTACATATCACCTGGAAGAACCCCTCTCCCAAACTACCCTCTTTCCCCCTTACAGTTGCCTCATCTCACCCAACTCCACCAATCTTGCTAAAATATTTAATAGCATTTGGTACGTGGAGATATTTTCAAAAAATGTTTTAACTGAGGCATGTTCCTCACAAAGGGATTTCTACCAAACACAGGGCCTGATTCAACCCCAGCTCAAGTCAATACAAATGTTTCCATAAGAACACCATAATAAGCATTGCTCAAATGGAAGGAGAGAGAGAGAGAATTTATTAAAATTAAGGGAGCACAATATTTTCTTAAGGCTTTTCATCTTTCTGAAAATAGAGTCTTAGTCTGGGTCTGAACGGATTTGGGAAACTTGCCTGCAAATTTATGGCCAAATTCTCTACTGGTGTAAACGGGGGAATCTCTAATGGAGTCAGAGGCATTGTGCCTATTTATACCCACAAAGAATTTCACTGTTAGTATCCCAAAATACATTAGCTTGATTCTCTTCTTGGTTATATGTGTGTCAATCAGCAGCAGCTCCATTGAAATCAGTGAAGTTATACCTGTATAAAATTGCTGTCAGGGAGAGCAGAGTCAGGCCCTGTACAAATTTTCTTGTGTGTCATTCTTAACTCTTGCTTTTGTTATTGCTGTAGCTATAATACAATTAAAACTATAGTCTAGCAATGTCTTATATGCTATTTCACAGATTCTGTTGGTCTCCGAGACAGAATTTGGCTTGAGGTTTTGGGGTAGCCCATCCTGATGCTTAGGGTCGCTAGTGGGATAGCAGCTTT
This sequence comes from Cuora mccordi, assembly GCA_003846335.1. Classification (NCBI taxonomy): domain Eukaryota; kingdom Metazoa; phylum Chordata; order Testudines; family Geoemydidae; genus Cuora; species Cuora mccordi. The sequence continues at coordinate 11,029 of RQSS01106095.1, read as the reverse complement.
CAGGAAAAGGTGTTAAGTGTTCTGAATATAAAAGGCACTAACTGGATATGGTAACAATTGCAATAATTGAGTGAACAGGGAAACTGAAATACCCTGCACCCTCAGCTTTCCATGCAGTAGGCAGGGAAAAGCTGATTGGCAGAGGAGGGTAAGGACACTGGTGCTCCCGTGGCCCATGTGGTACTTGTATGGATAAAGAGAAGACTCTAATCTCCATGGCTGTAAATTCAGCATCTTTCCTAAGCACTAACATTCAACAGAAAATTTGATAACAAGAATAATATTCCAGGCATGCTGACCTGATGTCAAGGTAAGGCAGTCGTTCAAATACTGGAGCCACCAACACCAACAAGTGCAAAGCGATGATACAGAGGGTCAGAGAGAAATGATAAAAATGCCCAGAGTATAGCGAAATAGCGATCAACTTGAATAAATGCCTGTTGTTTCTCTAGGGAAAAATAGTCTCAAACACCTATATTCAGTGGGAGTATCTAGGAAGCAGCAATGCTGAAAGGGATTTAGGGATGAAAGTGGTCAGCAAACTACTAGGATAATACTATATGGCTGTTCTGAAATAGTCAGTACAAGTTTAGGGTTGCCCAGACTGATTCCCCACTCTGGCACATTGAGTGCGGAAGGTGGGGGCCCACAAGGATTCTAAAAATTAATACTGGCCACTCCAGGCTTGTATTAAACTCCCAAAGTTACAGCTTCTCTCTGACCTTGGATGGGTAGATGCTGCCACCACCCAAGTGCAAAAAAACCTTTGAAAACCCAGGAAGGAGCACTTGGGAAATCCTTTCTGTGGGGTAGCCTCAAGCCCTTTCACCCCCCACCCACTTCCAGGGAAGAGCTGAGAAAGAAAACAAAGGAAATCAGCTGTTGCCACCAGCTAATTAAACAACATGTGCACAAACCTCTTAGGGACACACAAATCCAATCCAGGAATTCCCAGTATTAAGTTTTAGAACCTCGCGGGCCCCCACCTTCTGCACTCAAAGTGCCAGAGTGGAGAATTAGCCTTGACATGGAGGCAGAGCGGTGGCTGTAAATTCCATGGCTGTAAATTCAGCAACTTTCCTAAACCCTAAAATTCAACAGAAAATCTAATAACAAGAAAAATATTCCAGGCATGCTGACCTGATGCCAAGGTTAGGCAGTCATTCAAATACTGGAGTCAAGAATACCAACAAGTGCAAAGAGATGATACAGAGGGTCAGAGATAAATTCTTAAAATGGCCAGAGTATAGGGTGCAAAGGGCCTTACGAAACAAAGAGTGATTTTCCCCTCTGTGTGGCTCTACTTGACTGTGCCTGAAATATTGTGTTCAGTTCTGAGAACTTCATTGCTAGAAAGCTATTGACAAACTAGGTGCAGTTCAGATAAGATCAACAAAGATTATCAGCAGGGTGGAGGGACTGATTTATAAAGAAGATTCATCGAGTGAGCCAGATTTTGCTCTCAGTTACACCAGTTTAAGTCAGGACTAACTTTGCCAAAATCTATGGAATTTCTCTGGATTTTCAATGGTGTAACCCAGTGGAGAATTTCACCCAGTATGTACAGATTGGCTAAACGGCAGCTAAATTGGGACAAGATAGTAGCTGACACCTATTTGACAGAAAGCAGAGGAATATATCAAAGAGGCAGAAGAATTATTTCTTTTAACACCTGGGTGTACGAGACTATAGGTGTGTGTCTGAAAAAGGGAGAGTTTAATCTGAATGGGAAAAAATCTTGACAGAGAAGTGTAACATACAGTGAAACCTCATCATCTGGGGACACTTAAATCTAGATAGCACAAAGCACCAGATGTATTGCAGGGAAGCATCCTGAACTGGTAGTGAGATGGACTGGATGAGCTAGTAGGATTTTTTCCATAAACAATTTTATGAGCAGGGAATAAACACATCTATTTCACTATAGGTTTGTGGAGGCCAGGAAATATTTAATAAGGATTTGAAAGGATCTTAAATGTATGTTAGCTAAGTTAGCATGAGTTAGACTGGCTGTGACCCTAATGATGTGAAATTTGTAGAAGCAAGATAATGTGGTACAGAGTGAACTGTGTGAAAAGTCATTACGACCTTGCAATAGGCAGTCTTGTTTTTTTCTAGTAGTGAAGACAAATAAGATAGCAAATAGGCTTATGTATAAACAAATGCAAATGTTTTCTTTTTAATGTCTCCAGGATTGCTAGCTATTGTCTGTAACAAAGGTATAAATGATTGCTATGATTGTTTACTAATTGAGAGACCTGTCCGGGACAAGGGGCAACCCTGTTTCCTAGGACACTCTCTCCCTCTATTGTAATTACTAGAGAAAGTAATAAAGTATTTGATTTTGCTGTACCCAAACAAAAAGCGAGAACTGAGTTTTTCTTCGACAATTTGGGGGCTCGTCCGGGATGGCAACGCCCACGGACACACAGACGGCTACTACGGATCGTTCCCCTTCGAACCCCATGGCGCCACAATAGAGGTAAGAGACCTTTTGAAATCTCTATTGGGGTGTCGGAGGAGGACTGTCTGTGGGGACGTCTGTCTCTGATGGGCTCATGCCATCTGAACTTATTGACTGTGCAGCAGGATCAAATGCAGAGTGGTATTGGGGAGAGGCCCCAATAAGGTTAGTTTATAGCAGTACTGGGAACTGCTGAGTTGGCCAACAGGTAATGCATAGGTAAATGCATAAGGTAATGCATAGGTAAATGCATTAGAATGCACCGGTGCTGAGGGGTTTTTACCGCCTCAAGAGGGGTTGTCATACCGCCTCATGGTATTGGTCCGGACCAGGTAAAGATGCATCGTGATTAAAAAAAATAATAATAATAATAATTAATAAGAGATAAAAAAGGGTTAAAAAGAGAAAAAGAGGCCTTGGTGTGTGTGTGTGTGTACACCAGTGTGAGTGATCATTATCGGAAGACGTCCAGAGTACCCTGTGAAGCGGAAGCTAATGATCAGGACTGCTCTAATGCAAGCCCGGTAACTAGTGGATCTTTAGAAGATCCGACCCACGGTGGGCTGACTCAGCTTGGCATAGTCCGTCGAGGAAGCTGCCTGGGTCTAGGAGTGTGTGAACCCATCTTCCCTCCCCTTTCCCTTCTGTGTGGGCTACTGACAATCTGATCGTCTCACTGGATGCAATTAGAGTACGCGGCGCCATCTCCCAAAGACTAGCCGACGCTCTTTGCTGAAGGGAGGTGTAGGAGAGTCGTAGTCTTTCTTGTGAGTCTCTCCTGTGTGTGAGTACCCTGTAGGGCGAGATCCTTAGATTCTGATCCGCTAGCGCGGACAGGGCACCCCCTCAGTTGGTGTGACTGGAAAATGGGGGAGGGACAGTCTAAACTTTCCACCTTACCCCCTAAGGGTACCCCAGCATATTACATGTACGTACATTATGGTCCTAAAACCTGCAGGTATTTAAATGATTGGAATCTGTACACGCGTGAAAATTCATTTAAACAATGCCCGTTAGAAGGTACCTTTGAGTTAGATAAACTTACATACCTCAGAGGAACCCTTACTTCACATGCCTCTGATGCGCAGTGGGAGCAGTTTATGTATTGGTGGGAGGAAGCAACAAAGAGACTCCATGAGTCTCGGGTGCGGAGTCTGAAGGACTCCCAGGGAAAATTAAAAACTGAAGTACAGGATTTAAAACTTAAATGTAAGACATCCAAAGGTCTTCCTGCTCGGGCACAGCCCTCTGCTTCTCTTTATCCCCAATTAGTTAAGGCTGAAAGTGAGGAGGAGACTGCTGAAGACATAGTGGATTTTTTTAGCAGCATTCCACAGCCGCAGCCAGTTCCTCCCACTGCTCCCCCTTCTCGGAATATGCAGGCAGTGGTAGTATCGCAGCCGCAAGTATCAACTGCACAAGTTGTTCATTCTCCTTCTTCGGAAGAATTCTCTTCTTCCCTACTGAATGATTCTAGTAGCCCAATTAACCCTGCTTCTACTGATAACAATGCCGGCTACTTTCTTAGAAGCACGTCACAGGCACTCCAGGCTCCTTTAAGAGACTTGCCTGGAGCTGGAGCTGTAGGGGGGTTAGTTAAGGTACATGCCCCTTGGACACCTGGAGATCTTAGAAACTTGGTGAAAGAATTTCCTAAAATCAGGGAGGAGCCAGTGAAGTTTAGAGAAGAGCTCCAAACAGTGATTCAGTGTTATAATCCATCTTGGGCAGATATTAATCAACTTTTACGAGCTGTACTGCCAGTTGAAGTTCAGCAGCGGCTTTTCAGACAGGCAGCTTGGCCTGATGCCGACCCTGGTATTGAGCATGCTTTGACAGAGGCTAGGAATCGTCTCTTGACCTCTATTGCAGAAGTTTGTCCTAAGAAAACAGATTGGACGAAGATTGCTAACTGTAAACAGAACAAGGGAGAATCCCCTGCTGATTATCTAGATAAATTGACAAAAGTCTTTGAACAGCATTCGGGAATTACTAATCCAGCTGAAAATGCCAGAGAAGCGGTAGGAGCTGCTTTTGTTCAGGGACTCTTGCCAAAAGTTCAGCAACCATTAAGAACTATTTGTATTGGCTGGCAAACTAAACCCCTTTCAGAATTGGTGACAGTTGCCAATCATTGTACAGCTTGCATAGAACAGAAGAAAGAAAATAGTGAAACAAAACTTATGGCTTTACAGTTACAAACTTATCAGAACAGGGGTCGTGGGGGAATGAGAAGAGGACGGGGACGAGGTCGTGGGCGAGGTATGGGAAGGGGTTCCTCCTATCCTGCCCAGAATCCTGCCCCGACTGGGAGCACTGCATGCCACTTTTGTGGTCAGGAGGGACACTGGAGAAATGAGTGTCCAAACCGATTAGCTCAAAACCCTACTCTGTTCCCAAATCCTGAAGCGCCTGTTTTTCCCCCACAAGAAACCCCTTACTAGGACAGCCTGAGGGAACGTAACTGCATCATGAATCCTTTAATTCCTATTAATCAGGAAGGCCCATATGTTGATTGTAAAATTGCTGGAAAATCTGTTACTTGTCTTGTGGATACGGGAGTGAGCAGATCTGCTTTGAGATCCTCGGAGTTTCCCTCTGTTCCTTTGTCCACTTTGTCTGTTAATGCTGTGGGCATTTCAAACTGTCCTGTTTCGCATCCTGTCACAGTACCCCTTGCGGTTTTTCTTGGCCCCCTTGCTGATAAACATTCCTTTTTGCTCAGCCCCTCCTCCCCTGTGAATTTGCTGGGAAGGGATCTGTTGTGTAAATTAGGTTGTACCATTTATTGTACACCAGATGGCGTATTCTTACATGTTCCTGATGAGAATACTAACCTGGTGTTGGCCACACTCCATATACCAGAGCCGGCTACATCAAAGACGCCTCTCGGCCCTGACCTTGTGCATTTGTTGTCACAAGTGCCTCCCCATCTCTGGTCTCGTCATGCAAATGAAGTGGGACAGATTAGAACAGCCGCGCTGGTTAAAATTCTTGTTGACCCTGCTAAAATTTTGCCAAGGATTCCACAATACCCACTGCGTCCTGAAGCAGTGGAAGGAATAGCTCCAGTCATAGAGTCTTTATTACAACAAGGTATTATTGTTCCCACGATTAGTTCTTGTAATACTCCTATCTTTCCTGTAAAGAAGCCAGGAAGAAACACATATCGGTTTGTTCAAGACCTCCGCGCGAATAATGCTGTGGTTTTGCGTTCTTTTCCTGTGGTTTCAAATCCAGCTACAATTCTTTCTTGTATTCCACCATCAGCCACTTGTTTTACTGTTGTGGATTTGCGTTCAGCTTTTTTTTCTATTCCAATTCACCCAGATAGTCAGTATTTGTTTGCCTTTACTTATAAAGGATGTCAGTATACCTGGACCAGGTTGCCCCAAGGGTATACTGAATCTCCATCCCTGTTTTCTCAGATCCTAAAGAAGGATCTGGATGATGTGGTTTTCCCTGGAAAATCAGTACTTATACAGTATGTGGATGACCTTTTGCTGGCGTCTTTCTCTTTTGAATCTTGTAAAACTGATACTCTGACACTTTTAACTGCTTTAGCTGCCAAAGGTCACAAAGCATCCCAGGAAAAACTCCAACTCTGTCAACCCAAGGTTCATTATCTTGGTCATGATATTTCTCATGGCACGCGTCATTTATCAAACTCTCGTATTTCAGCTATTTTGAATATGCCTAGGCCTGGTACTATTTCTCAAATGCGTACTTTTCTGGGCATGACTGGACACTGCAGACAGTGGATTTTAGGTTATGCATCAGTGATTAAACCCTTACAGGATCTGACTAAGTCTGGTGCCCCTGAGCCACTTCCTTGGCCCCCAGAGGCTGAGAGCGCTTTTGTTGCTATCAAACAGAGACTATCTACTGCACCGGCCCTGGGACTTCCTGACTATACTAAACCATTTACTCTTTTCTGTCATGAGCGTAATGGGTTTGCTTTGGCTGTACTAACGCAAAAGCACGGAGACAAACACCGTCCAATTGCTTACTACAGTACTGCCCTGGACGCTGTGGCAGTAGGATTTCCCCCTTGTTTACGGGCTGTGGCAGCAGCGGCCCTTTCTGTTCAGGTATCTGAATCTATTGTATTAGGCTCCCCTTTGATTGTGGCTGTTCCACATGCTGTAGCTGCACTGTTGTTAAAATCTAAGACACAGCATTTATCCACTTCTCGTCTTACAAAATATGAGCTCATTTTGCTTTCTTCATCTCATATTACTTTGGCTCGTTGCCCTGTTCTTAATCCAGCCTCTTTGTTGCCTGGGCCTGAAGACGGAGAACCACATGATTGTGTGTTTGTGACATCTGTTCTTACTCGTCCTAGAGATGATTTACTGGATGTGCCTTTGCAAAATCCTGATCTCCTTTACTTTGTGGATGGCTCGTGCTTGCGAGATTCTAAGGGTAAATTAGTTGCTGGTTATGCTGTATGTACTACCTGTGCTGTTGTTGAAAGTGCTTTCCTTTCTTCAGTGTTTTCCTCTCAAGTAGCTGAACTTGTGGCTTTGACTCGAGCTTGTGTTCTGGCTAAAGATCAAACAGTCACTATTTATACAGATTCTCGTTATGCTTTTGGAGTAGTACATGATTTTGGGTTGCTTTGGAAATACAGAGCCTTCCTTACGTCCACTGGTTCTCCTATTAAGAATGTTTTTTATGTCTCTGCTCTTTTGAATGCTCTTTTGTTGCCTAAACCTATTGCTGTTGTTAAATGTACTGCTCACAAGACCCCTCATGATGAAGTTACCCGTGGAAATGCTCTGGCAGACTCTGCAGCCAAAGCAGCGGCCCTTTCCGCACCTCAGGCTGAACATTCCTGTGTACTGATAGAGCAGCCTTCACTTGCCTCCCTTAAGGATCTGGCAGAGATCCAGGAGGCAGCATCGAGAACCGAGAAACACTCTTGGAGTGCTGCTGGATGCATTTTACATTCTGATCATCTTTGGCGTGCCCCGGATGGTCGCCTGGTGGCACCGGAGATGTTACTGCCCTATCTTGCTCGCATATACCAGGGGATGGCACACGTGAGCAAAGGGGGGATGGTTGCTGCAGTTACCCGAGATTGGTTTGCACCCAGTTTCCCTTCTGTAGCACATTCCTATTGTCAACACTGTGTGATTTGTCAACAGCACAACATTGGTAAAGCTGTTAAAGCTAAGCAGGCAGCCCACCCTCCTCCTTGGGGACCTTTTGTAAATATTCAGATTGATTTTATTCAAATGTCTAAATGTTGTGGTTATGAATATGTATTAGTTTTAGTTGATGTATTTACCAATTGGGTTGAAGCTTTTCCCTGCAGGAAAGCAGATGCCAGGACTGTTGTGAAACTTCTGCTTAAGGATTTTGTACCACGTTTTGGCATCCCTGTGAGTATCAACAGTGATCGTGGAACTCACTTTACTGGACAGATTGTAAAGGAGTTATGTGCAGTTTTGAAGATCCAACACAACCTTCACTGCCCTCATCATCCACAATCTGCTGGGACAGTGGAACGCCAGAACGGGATTTTAAAAAATAAACTGGCCAAGATTTGTGCTGAAACAAACTTAAAGTGGCCAGATGCCCTTCCTTTGGCACTGATGAGTATGAGAGCCATTCCCAATCGAAAGACTGGACTCAGCCCTCATGAGATTTTGACAGGACGCCCAATGCGACTACCAACTGCACCCCCACTGACCTTAGCTCAGATGGACATTCATTTGATGGATGACATAATGCTTAAGTATTGTCAGGCACTAATGAAATGTGTTAAGTCTTTTTATACACAGGTGAAGGAAGCCTTACCGAAGGATCCTGTGCAACCTTGCCACTCGTTGGAACCAGGAGACTGGGTCTACATAAAGGTCCATCAACGAAAGACTGCCCTGGCTCCACGCTGGAAAGGCCCTTTCCAAGTCCTGTTGACTACCAACACTGCTGTGAAGTGTCAAGGACTACCTGCCTGGACCCATGCATCACACTGCAAAAAGACCCCTCCACCTCGGGAGGACACTCCTACTGATGATCAACGTACTCCTTCTTCTAGCCCTGCTGTACCTGCTGGACAGCGGACGAAGAGGACAAGGTGACGTACTGGTAACCTCTCCCTTGTCCTCTGACAGACCTACTGTGCCTTTGGATTTTTCTAAAGGAATTCCAACATTACAAACCTCTTCCCTTTATCGTGCTAAACCACACTTGTTTTTGGGGAAGAAAAGAAGATACATTCGTTCTGCAGACACCTCCAGAGTCCAGGGATTCCTGACTGAAAGAGACATTAAGAACTGGCCCTGGTGGAAGAAACGAAGCATCATTCATTGGCAAGGAGGGAACTGTGGGGAGCGTGCTTGGGAATGTGGGGTTGAATGGTGGCTTGGATTTCTTCCAGGGGCGGGGCTCTGTGCTTATGGACAAGTACCCTGGGGATGTACTGCCCTCCCTAATTGGCTTTCAGATGATGACTACCGAAAGCGCCTTGCTACCACAAAGGTTACCCCCACTAGCCCCTCAACCCTGGCCATTACTTCTGTAATTTATCCAGATGTAAACAAAATTGTATATTCTAATGACATTCATTGGCCGAGGCCTTCCCATCTTAGTGATTTATTAGAATATTGCTCAGAAAGCTTATTTTTTAAAGTTCAGCAGAATTCATATGAGCGAACAATTGAGTGGAAAACAAATGGGTCAGTGACAATAGAGATCCATAATATTACTGCAAATCAGCCCCAAGAATTTATAAATGAAATTGATGGGTTCCATAGTGGAGTAGATATGATGGTTATTCCTGGAATTTGTGCTATGTTACCTACAAGAGGCCCTTATTGTTATTTGGTTACCCAATTAGTGAATAATCAGATGACTACCCAAAGAGTTTGTTCTGCTACTGGAAATTTTACCTGTATTGAAACCATTCCAGTAACTGATAATGTGACCTGTACTTTATTGCAATACATTCCCTCTTATGCTATTCATGTTAATGCCTCTCGGAAATATATGAAGGTGTACAACCAACAGATGTGGTATAGACCTACACTGAGGGGAAATGTAGCAGAATATCGGTGGACTGTACTTAACACTACACTAGGGACTGTGAAGTTTACATTGCCTTTATCTAGTTTTCAGATCACCTCTACATATCCCAATTGTTCACAAGGGGCTGCCATTCGATTCGCACAACAGAGGGCCTGGGTTATTTCCTCTAGAAAGAAGAGGGATCTGACCGGATCCTTATGGGATGGGGCCAATTCTGCCGCTGCTGTTTGGAATATTTTTAAGAACCAGGAACATGATGAGAAATTGGGCCAATTAGAGAAGGCCACTGGCCTAATTTCTGGGGCACAGCTAACCCAAGTGCGAACCGGAGTGGGTGAGTTACATGTCATTTCTGCCCTTAGTTCTATGACCCAGAATTTATTGAGAGAGATGGTACTGAATATCACTGAGGCTGGGAAGGCATTGCAGTGCGATCTAGCATGTTCTGAAATTCAGGATTTCCTGAATGACCAGCTGATGGCCATTCGGAATGATCTAGTGCACCAAGCTTGGCCCACTGCCCTTACAGACACGTCAGGAGTACCATCTGATCTGTGGCCATGGAGACATACTTGGAGACTTTCTGGTTGGAAGTGTGGACGTTCACAGTGCTCCTTCCAAGCATATGGACCGGTTAAGGGGGTGTGGGCTCCCATATACCGAATCCTACCGGGTCCATGGGGAGGATGCATGTGGGATTGGGTGATTCACCGGGATATCTGGGAAGTAAGACCACCTGATTCTCCTAATCGATTTTTAGTTAGTGCTCCTGGGATTACAGCTGATATTTGGATGGGGTTAGGGAATCTATGGACATTTTGGCTGTTAGAACCACCACAGCTTCAGTGTATACGGAAACTGAAGCCAGGGGAAGTTGTCACTGTTTATGACAATATTTTCTGGGAGGGTAGAGGTCAAGGAACTACCCTTACAGGACACCCACTTTTTCTGGCTAATGACAGCTGTGTGTACGTTAATGCCACCACATTACAGGATATACATATTAATCTTACCACTGCTGCAGGCAATCATATCATTTACTGACCTGCAGATAGAATGTTGCAAGTAGCTCTTAGATTTCAGGTATATTTTAATTGGACTAGAGTAGTGCCTGATCGGTTTCAGAATTTGCTTTTATTGTTACCAGAGGTTCAAAGAATCTCTGAGTTGCAAGGGCAAATTCACATGCTTCAGAATATATATCATGCTGAAAAGAATGCCTTTCATACAGCTTATAGAGTGTCTACTTTATGTACTAAGTATGATGTCTTGTGCTTTGTAACCAAAACTGTACGACAACCCCATTATTTTATTCCTATGGGACTGTTATTGTTTGTAGTGTTGTTAGTTGGTGTGGGATTATGTTATTGTTGCTGTTGTTGTAAAAGACATAATGATAGTAATACTACTTTTCATGTTCATGCTAATCATGCATTGTCATTACATCCCATGAAAACCCCTAAGGTTGACATGTCTGCTGTAAACTCTGAAATCCATGGTTTAATGCAAATTGAGATTTGAAGTATTTGT
>RQSS01106077.1:0-10578 GCA_003846335.1 Cuora mccordi | reverse complement strand
TAGAGAGAGCTCCTGGCTGGCTGCTAAGACTGGCATGCTGAGGCCCTGAAATCCACCTCCCGCATGATCAGATCATTTGCTTTCCCTTCTGCTACCTACTCCATCTAATCTATGGCATGCCTAGTGAACCCATCAACATGGCACCTAGACAATGGTACCTGCTCAGCTTTAGATTCTTCAGCAAGAACTTCAGCCTATGTTAGAGATATAGGACCAGATCCAGTGACATCAATGGAACTAAACCAATTCACACCAGCTGGGGATCCGGCCCATATAGTTAGAAATAGGTCAGCCTCAGAGACAAGCCAAGAAAGAAAAAGGAAAGTTTTGATTTCCTTGAGCAGAGCTTTTGCCTTTGTAGAGATCCTCTAGCAACTGAGCTGTTGAATTCTTAGGGCCAGACAGAAATAGCTCAATTAGGGAAAGGTACCTATGATAAAGGAAGAAACTCCCCAGGTATTATCCTACAGACACACTGCCAAATCCCATTGTTCCTTCCTAAGTAAGAACCTAATCCAAAAGTGTTGATTGGGTTATTAGGATGCCAGGGGGAATTTTTTTTTTCTTTTATAAAGTGTTATTCACCATTACAGTTGTGCCAAGTTCCTGTGCTGTTTAGGAAGCACAGAGGTTCTCTCCGGGGAGTCATCCCTTTGAAACACCCCAGAACAAAAGCTTTCAAACAATGTAGACCAAAAATAAAAGACAAAGGCAGAAGCAGTTTCGTCCGGTGGTGTTACGGACCAGGATGTAGGCAGTCTGGTCTAGGAGTCAGAACAGGGTGTCTGGTCTAGTGGGCAGAGCAAGCATGCTCGCTGGAGGACAAAGCACCAGAGTCAACGGCCAGTGACCAGAGCGAGGGGTCAAAACAAGAGTCAGAATCAGAGGCCAGGGTTGGAGCCAGGACTTGTAATTCATGGTCAGAAGCAAGGCATTAGGGCAGGAACCGGAGGAGAGGCAAGGATCTAGCGTGGAGCAGGAGCACTGTGGGAACAGGAGTCAGGAGCAGAACAGGAATCAGGAGCAGCGTTGGGCGCAGGAGGCAGGCACAAGCAGGATCCAATTTAGCAACAGCAGGAAATCACCTTGTTAATCAGACAAACGTTCTATGACTCCTTTTGACTTAAATAGTGTGGTTGGACCAATCAGTGGAGCTGAGCGATCCTCCATTCAGGGCTCCCATGGGTGTTGGCTTGGCTGAAGCTAGAGTCCTACTAGCTAGAGAGGTGGTGGAATCTCCTTGTTTAGAGGTTTTTAAGGCCCGGCTTGACAAAGCCCTGGCTGGGATGATTTAGTTGGGGTTGGTCCTGCTTTGAGCAGAGGGTGGGACTAGATGATCTCCTGAGGTCCCTTCCAACCCTGATAGTCTATGATTCTATGACAAAGAGCTCTTCTTCAGGTCTGGGGAATGTACTCATGGTGTCACAGCGAAATACAGTAGAATCCCGTTTATCCTGTCTTATTGGGACTGGGGCCAGACTGGATAACCAAGAGACTGGGCAAAGAGCTTTCTAGCCATTATTTTAAGATGTGGCGTTGCTTTTAAATTAGCTGACCCCTCCCAGAAAAGCCTCCTTCTTTGTTTACAGTATACACAAACCGTTACTTCCAGTGGAGTACCCATTTTCAAAAATGCAGAAATGATCGTTTTAAGATGCAACAACAGTGATACTAATGGTAACAACTAACAATAACAATATGTAATATGCATAAAGTATCAAATTAAAATACAGTACTGCATACAGCACAGCAGCACTGACATGTATATTGACTGGAAAAAATCTGAACATTTGTAATACCGTGCCTTTCCCAATGTTATAATCTTGGGCTGTTTTTGCCAGTGACTCTCCTTTTTTTGATTGTATTAATAATCCCTATTTTAGCCTCCAATGACACAACTACACCTTCTTGCTAAGTCGTTGTGAGGCTGAAAACACTGAACAGTTACAGTAGAGTTGCCATGGAGGTGACGTCAATTTCCCATATTCCTGTGTGTGCCAGTTGTTTGGTTAATACGGAAGAGCCGGATAATGGATGCTCAGATAAATGGGGTTCTGCTGTACAAGATGGAACAGACCGTTAAGCATAGATTGCAGGAGACCAGTTGAAATGAAGTGGGCAATTACCACCTGTGCAGACACAGGACGGAGGCAGGTAAGTTTAACAGCTGCTACGTTTCTCCCCAGAGGTGGCTGCCTTTCAGTTATAGGCAACAGGATTCCTCAGTGCAGTATATACAGTCTGTATGATCAGTTAGGAAAGTTTGCCAAGACTTTGGGAGCAATTTGGGTGAAAGGGGCTATATAAATGCAAGATCTTTATCGTATTTGTCTGCAACACCCAGAGGGCTGTCTTTTTTTAATATGGATTTTTTTATAAGTGTAGATAATTACCAAGAGTTCTAGGCCTGATCCAAAACCCATTAAAGTCAGTGGAAACCGTTCCATTGACTTCAATGGGCTTTGGAGCAGCCTGTATAAATATTCATATCATACATTCGTGAACGATTTGTGTCTGATGGAGGCACATTTAAATGTTCCATTCGCTACTCCAAGTGTTTCCATTATAACTATGGATCTAAATAAACTCTGATACCTGATTATAGCATTCGCATTACCCATGTCTCTGTGTGTTCAGTTTTTAAAACTTTTAATAACATTGCTTTCATCGGTGTGATTATAGATCGCTTTTTAACCGCTTTGAAGCCAGAGAAAGGAGCGACTCACCAAAAACATTTCACGCGCAGGTATAATAAAGCCAAGTAAGAAATGTTCAGTCGCTTGTAGATGCAATACCAGGAAGAAGAGACATTTTAAACAGTCGTGTGACTTTTGATGTAGCTTGTCTTACAAGCAGAAGTGAGTCAAAACAGGAATGTCAATTCCAAAGCTCTTTGAAGTTTGGGTGGATTTAACTGTGTTCATATATCATGGTAGTGGATGTGATATAAATACCTAAGAGATAAGATTAAAGAGAATCCTTTGATACAGCCCCCTGAGTCTGGAAAACCAAAAAAGGCCAATTTCCCCAGTGCAATTCATAATGTTGAACCTGAGCCCTAACTCTGAGCCCTGATCCTTAGCCTCATCCAACCTCAACATGGCCTCCTTGACCAACCTCTAAGGATAAGTCATTTCCTGAACCTCTTTCAGGAAAGCATCCCTGTAGAGGAAAACAATTTAAATATGCTTAATTTTAACTCCCATTAAAGCCAATCAGATTTAATCTAGGGCTGACAAGTGATTAAAAAAATTAATCGCAATTAATCGTGCTGTTAAACAATTATAGAATACTATTTATATAAATATTTTGGATGTTTTGCACATTTTCAAATATATTGATTTCAGTTACAACACAGACTGAAAAGTGTACAGTGCTCACTTTATATTTGTTTTTATTATAAATATTTGCACTGTAAAAATAAAAGCAATAATATTTCCCAATTCACTTAATACAAGTACTGCGGTGCAATCTCTTTATCGTGAAAGTTGAACTTACAAATGTAGAATTATGTACAAAAAATAACTGCATTCAAAAACAAAAAAATGTAAAACTTTAGAGCCTGCAATCTGCTCAGTCCTACTTCTTGGGCAGCCAATCACTCAGACAAACAAGTTTGTTTACATTTGCAGGAGATAATGCTGCCCGCTTCTAGTTTACGATGTCACCTGAAAGTGAGAACTGGCATTCACATGACACTGTTGTAGCCGGCATTGCAAGATATTTACATGCCAGATGGGCTAAAGATTCATATATCCCTTCATGCTTCAACTACCCTTCCAGAGGACATGTGTCCATGCTGATAACAGGTTCTGCTTGATAACCATCCAAAGCAGTGCTGACCAACGCAAGTTGATTTTCATTATCTGAGTCAGATGCCAACAGCAAATAGGGTGGCCAGACAGCAAGTGTGAAAAATCGGGACAGGGGGTGAGGGGTAATAGGACTCCATATAAAAAAAAGTCCCAAATATCAGGACTGTCCCTATAAAATCAGGACATCTGGTCACCCTACCAACAGAAGGTTGATTTTCTTTTTTGATGGTTCAGGTTCTGTAGTTTCCGCAATGGAGTATTGCTCTTTTAAGACTTCTGAAAGCATGGTCCCCACCTTGTCCCTCTCAGATATTAGAAGGCACTTCAGATTCTTAAATCTTGGGTCGAGTGCTGTAACTATCTTTAGAAATCTCACATTGGCACCTTCTTTGCATTTTGTCAAATCTGCAGTGAAACTGTTCTTAAAACGAACAACATGGGCTGGGTCATCATCCGAGACTGCTATAACATGAAATATATGGCAGAATGTGGGTAAAATACAGAGCAGGAGACATACAATTCTCCCTCCAAGGAGTTCAGTAACAAATTTAATTAACACATTATTTCTTTAACAAGCGTCATCAGCATTGGAAGCATGTGCTCTGGAATGGTGGCCAAAGCATGAAGGGCATATGAATATCTGGCATGTTAATACCTTGCAATGCCAGCTACAAAAGTGCCATGCGAGCATCTGTTCTTACTTTCAGGTGACATTGTAAATAAGAAGTGGGCAGCATTATCTCCGTAAATGTAAACAAACTTGTTTGTCTTAGCAATTGGCTTAACAAGAAGCAGGACTGAGTGGACTTGTAGGTTCTAAAGTTTTACATTGTTTTGTATTTTAGTGCAGTTATATAACCAAAAAAAAATCTACATTTGTAAACTGTGCTTTCACAATAAAGAGATTGCACTATGGTACTTGTAGGAGGTGAATTTCTTTTGTTTATCACTTTTACAGTGCAAATATTTGTAACAATCATAAATATAAAGTGAGCACTGTGCACTTTGTATTCTGTGTTGTAACTGAAATAAATATATTTGAAAAAATCCAAAATATTTAATAAATTTCAATTGGTATTCTATTGTTTAAAAGTGCGATTAATATCAATTAACTTTTTTAATCACGATTAATTTTTTTTTAGTTAATCACGTGATTTAACTGCAATTAATCAACAGCCTTAAAGTAAGCATGTGCTTAAAGTTAAGCCTGAGTCTTGTGGGGCATAGCTTAGGACCCACACCTCTCCTCTCATATCCTATTGGCTAGCCAAGGTAACTCCCTGCTCAGTTTGCTGGCTTTTGTGGATCCAACTCTTAGGTGCATTGCATAGGAAGCCTGGATGCTTAACTCGGGGCTGTGGGTACCTACACACTAGGCATTGCAACACTGAGCCTCAGTCCCCTTTGTGGATCTGGCCGATAGGAATTAGGCACCAAGCAGATTTTCAGAAGCGCTCCTCTGCATCTTTAGGCACCTAAACACCTTTTAAAAATTGGCCCTTACTCTCTGTGTCTCAATTCCTCTGCTATGAAATGGGGGGGATTATAATCAGCCCTTTGTTGATTTAACTTGCAAGAGCTGCAGGGAAATGACCATTTCTTGTGATAGGTACAGTGGCTAGCAGAAGAGGTTCTGATCTTGCTTACCATGTACAGACAAGGTGACAAAGGCAGCATTATCATCTCCCTTCTAGAGACGGGGAACTGAGGGCCAGAGGGATTAAGTGATTTGCCCAAGATCACACAGGAACTCTGTGGCAGAGATGAAAACTGAACCCAGATCTCCTGAGGCCCTGTCCAGTGCCCTTAACTCTAAGACCATCCAAAAGCTTGCACAGTGACTTTCTATACGATGCCTGATTTGACTTAGCAAGTACTGTTCATCCCTCTCTTTCATGAGCCCCAAAGTTGGTAAGGATTCAATTTTTCGTGCCGTTAAATTCATATATCCCATTAGTTTTTCTAATTTATTTTTTATCCAAATTGTTGTTTTCTCATTATGCTAATCAAAATGCAAATATACAAATATTGTTTTCCTTTATCACACCCGTCATGGATTACTCTCATAGTTCACAAGCCTTAATAATCTGGTTTTTTTAATAGAACTACTTTACATAATTGCTAAAAGCTAACGAACCTCACCCAGGCGCTGCTTAAGATGTGTAATGTGATGGATTCAAAGCACCATTCGTTAATTGAAAACCTTCCACACGAATTCACTGGGAAGGCTATGCTTGTAAGTGATTTGCAAGCAATTTGCACAGCCTCCTGCAAATTAAGCTTGAGCCCTGACTTTATTGACATTGCGTGTGTGCTTAACTTTCTGCACATCCGCAAGTGTTTGTGGAACGGCCGGTCATGCTGAGGTTTGAAGGGGGGAACCTCCCAAGCGAAAAGCACAATCGGCTACAGCTTGAGCTCAACCCCTCTTGTTGGTGGTGTACCAGATTCATATCCTTTGAGAATTAGGCACAGGGCGGTTGCTGTGACACGCGCTCACCAATGGGTTACACTTGCAGGATCGGGACCTAGTTTCTCAGATTTCTTCCTCTCTCCAAGACTAAAGACTTACCTAGACGTAGGCTCTAGCAAGGTAATGACATTGGTTTCTAAATGGATTAAGTTAGACTGGGGCAACCCCCTTGCACGGGCACTTGCGTTCCGTCCAAGAGAAGTTAACTTGACAGTAGCCAAAGCCAGTAGGCCAGGTTGAAAATGGTTGAAGTGTGTGCAAGCGTTTGCACCAATTGAACTAAATCCATTTAAAAACCCACCTTCAGTTAAACCAGTAACTCTCTGCGTAGACCAGGCCTCCAGCCCACCAATGAGCAATGCCAATTCTGGTGTTCTGCAGGCCATACACCAGTGCCACAGAGATGGGACACCAGGATTTACCATCTGCTTTGCTCCGTCTTGACTAGGGAATATTTTAGAGAGGCCTTTTTCTGGTGTCTGTATTAGTATTTGTTGCCGATAGCACCCCAGTATGCCAGACTTTACACACATGAAGAAGCCCCTGAACTTAGAGTCTAGAAGGTGTGGTTTATTTTGAACGGAATTATTAGAGCCTAGAGTCACTTTAGCTGTCACCTCCTTCATCACTGGTCTGCCAAACAGAGTTCTGGTCCAGCTCTGGCTTGGCCTGTCCCCTGCAGGAGTGTTCCTCCATCTTTCCCTTCTGGGGCGGCCGTTTTTATCCTTATCTAGCTACTGCACTAATCCTTTTCAGTGAAGGATTTTTCCGGGGGCTGAAATAAGCAGTGGCTTCAGATAGCAAGTCAGCGATTTTAATGAGAAGCTTTGAAAAATACCTACCCCATTTGAAAGAAGTCCCTCTTGGACTGCAGCTTTCATGATGGAGCGGTCTCTTGGTTTTTATTGGCTGCAATGCAACACATTTATTAGCTTCAAAGGAATTAAATTACAGTCAAACATGCTGCCTTTTTCAAAGCCATTAACGTCCACGGTCCTTGTTACTGAACTGGGAAGCTACAGTACAGTATCAGATGTGAGAGAAAATAGACATTAATAATATTGCTTTGCACATCTACACTTTTCATCTAAGGATCTTGAAGGACTTTGCAAACATTTGTTAATTAAAGCTCATTGCATTTCAACGGAGAAGGCGAGTATTATCGCCAGGTTCACAAGAAGTGAATCCAGTTGACTACAGCCAACATTTTGAAACATAGGTGCCTAAAGGCCTGATCCAAAGGCCCATTTCAATCAGTGGGAGTCTTTCCCTTGACTCCACTGGGCTGTGGATCAGGCTACACATGCATATTTAGGCACCTAAATAAATGTCTTGATTTTCTGAGGTCACGAAGCTCTCATTAAGAAGTCAAAAAATACTGAGGAAGTCTCTTCTAAGAGTACTTCTAGCTTGATCTGGAAGAGTAGGTCTTGAGATAGCAAGATTCTTCTTTGAATGGTTACAAGTCGATTCCACTGTAGGCATGTGTGTGCCCTATGCTCAGATGTCAGAGATTTTTTTCCCTCAGTGCTACCCATCGGGGTGGCTCGAGTGTCCTCTGACACTACATGTATGTGCTGGTGTGTGACCTATTTTTCTGCAAAACTGGGTTCTAGAGATAAGTATGATTGTGCACTTGCCATAGATTCTTAGACTCCAAGGCCAGATGGACCATTGTGACCATCTTCTCTGACCTATGGTATAACAGAGAACTTCCCCACAACAATTTTGTTATGCAACATTAGAGCAGGCACATGCTTTTGGGTTTCATCCCGAACACTTCACTCAGTTGTTACTTATCGGAGCCAAACCTCTAGAAATTCACCAGTCACTAGTTCCACCATCTGTCTGCAACCAGTTCTAGATAGGTGCTTTTCCTTTTCCACCTCAGATGGTGAAACTGAAGGTTTATTTGCTATGATCAGAGAGCCACCAGAAGGGCTACGAGCTAGTGATTGCAACAGAGAGTTAGAAGAACTAGGTTCTACTCCCAGCTCCACTGCTGTATAGCCTTGTGCAAATCTCTGTACCTCAGTTTCCTTTTTAGACCAAGGAGAAGATTTGTCCACCTCTGTAAAGTTGTTTGAGATAAACAGATGAAAGGCGCTAGAAAGGCCAACTTCAGTGAAGTCACCTGGCCTGCACTGAGCCTAAATTAAGTCAGAATCTGGCGCTATTAATAAAATGCCAATGTTCACATTTAAGAAAGACCTGTGCTAATTCATAGAGAGAGCCATTAAAATAATTAAAACCGACTTCCTGCTTCATGACTCTCAGACGGCTGTTGTGCAAATAAGAGTAGACTGGCACCAAAACTCGTACAATAAAATCAGAGTAATTTCCTAATTAAGCCTCGTTGCAAATAATGAGTACTAGGAATGTTGACAGTGGAAGCAGATCTCAGTTTGCTTCCACAGGAAGGATCATTAAAAGCTTTTCAGCTGCAGCTTTAAAATCCAGCTGCTCCAAAATGAATACCTGCATCTAGGTTGCTGCCACTGAAGATTTTCAACATACACAGGGTATCATGCCTCAATCCTGGTGCACGAAAGACTCCAATTGAGTTCAACAGATTCTTTGTGTAAGGACTGACGTAGCAAGCCCGGCATGTACAATGTGAAGAGGTCTTTATTGAGCTGTGTTTAAAGACACCCAGGTCTTTAAATGGAGTTGATATAGTTAATTGAGCACCCTGGGAAGCAGTGGTTCTCAACCTGCAGCCCGTGGGCCGCTTGCTGCCCAATCAGCACAGAGCTGTGGCCCATGTGACATCCTCAGGTAGTATTGGATGCAGACTTCATAATACATTGTGGGCCTCACATGCGGCCTACAATGGTAAACAGGTTGGGAAGTATCTGAATACTTCAAGTGTTTTCCTCCAATGTGCATTACTCTGCATTTATCAGCATGGAATGTGTTGTGTCAATGTGTTGCCCATTCACCAAGCTCATTTAGATCTCTCTCAAGGTCCTCACTGCTCTAGCAAATGAACCTTTTTTCTAATTCAAGTAATTCAGAAGGAAACAAAATTGTTCACTTAGCTTGTAATTGACATTTTGTGTCTGTTACCATTTTTGAAAGTCCCCAAACAAAGCGAAATATTTAATTCACCACCAATGAACATTTTGATCAGGTGGTTCCGCAGTTTCTTTGAGAGAGCTACACACTCTCAAAGAAACTGCGGAACCACCTGATCCACATCCTGTACAGCAAACAGGGAAAGATTAAGCATGAACTCTCAAAACTGGATACTCTCATAAAAGACCAACCTTCCACACAAACTTCCTCGTGGCTGGACTTTACAAAAACTAGACAAGCCATTTACAACACACACTTTCCTTCTCTACAAAGGAAAAAGGACACTGAACTATCTAAACTCCTACATGCCACAAGGGGCCACAACAGTGGTTCCCTTAACCCACTCAGCAATATTGTTAATCTTCCCAGCTATTCTCTTAGCCCAGCAGAAGAGTCTGTCCTATCTTGGGGCCTCTCCTTCTGCCCCTCCACCCCCACGAACATGATACAGTTCTGCAGTGACCTAGAATCCTATTTTCGACATCTCCGACTCAAGGAATATTTCCAACACACCTCTGAACAACATACTAATACACAGAGACCTTCCTACCAACATTACAAAAAGAAGGATTTTGAGTGGGCTCCTACCAAAAGTCGAAACAACAGACTGGACTTCTACATAGAGTGCTTCCACCGACGTGCACGGGCTGAAATTATGGAAAAGCAGCATTACTTGCTCCATAACCTTAGCCGTGCAGAACACAACGCCATCCATAGCCTCAGAAACAACTCTGACATCGTAATAAAAAAGGCTGACAAAGGAGGTGCTGTCATCGTCATGAATAGGTCGGAATATGAACAGGAGGCTGCTTGGCAGCTCTCCAACACCACATTCTACAAGCCATTACCCACTGATGATTACCAAAAGAAACTACACCATCTGCTCAAGAAACTTCCTGAAAAAGCACAAAAACAAATCGGCACAGACACACCCCTAGAACCCCGAGCAGGGGTATTCTATCTGCTACCAGGGCCGCCCAGAGGGGGGGGCAAAGGGGGCAATTTGCCCTGGGCCCCGGGCTCCGCAGGGGCCCCCAAGAGAAGAGCGGAGGCTCCCGCCTCCGCTCCTCTCTTGGAGCCTCAGCGCATCAAGCGCCGAGTCTCCGGCCGAGCCCCTGAGCCCCACCCCGATCCGAGCCGCGGGGCCTGAGCCCAGCCCCGCTCAGAGCGGCATGGAGCTCACAGCCCCGCCCCCTCACCATGCGGCTCTGA
>ML127922.1:623-10644 GCA_003846335.1 Cuora mccordi | reverse complement strand
GGGAGCCAGGACACCTGGGTTCTCTCCCTGACTCAGGGAGGGGAGTGGGGGCTGGTGGTTAGAGCAGGGGTGGGTGGGAGCCAGGACGCCTGGGTTCTCTCCCCAGCTCTAGGAGGGGAGTGGGGTCTAGTGGGTTAGAGCGGAGGGGGGTAGGGCTGGGAGCCAGGACGCCTGGGTTCTCTCCCTGGCTCGGGGAGGAGGGGAGCCCAGGCCCCTGCGTTCCCCCGCCCGCCCCCTCAGCGCTCGCACTCCGGGCTCTGATGAACACCTCGGTGCAGAGTGGGCGGTAAAAGCAAGACAGATTTGTGCTGCTTTAAGTCATTTGCGGCAGCATCCAAACCACGTTGCTAATTTCTGAGCTGCGGGAGGAGGCGGCGCTGGGAAGAGAAGAGAACACGCGGCTGGAGCCATCAATTCCCACCTCGCACGCCCCACACGGCTCTGCCCGGCGCAGCCCAGCCAGCGAGGCTCAGGGAGGCTCCCCCCAAAGCCTGCAGAGCTCCCCAAAGGCCCCCCCGGGGCCTCCATGCTCACCAGATCGTCCCCAAAGTTCACAAAGCACATCCGACCCCTGCCAGGGACGGTAGAGCCTCAGGCGAGCTTGCCAGGATCACCAGATCCATCCCCAGGCCACCAGATCTCCCATAAGATCACTGTATCCATTTCAAGCCTGCCAAATCCTCCCTACGATCCCCCATGAGATCACCAGATCCATCCCAAGGTCGCTGGATACTCCCTGAGATCACCAGATCCCCTGTAAGATCCCCAGATCACCAGATCCATCCCAAGGTCGCCAGATCCTTCCCCAAGCTTGCCAAGTCCCCCAGATTTCCCACCCCCAGGGATCGCCGGATCGCCCCCAGCTCACACTGTGCCCGGCCTAGGAGGGGATTACTCACAACTCAGAAGTGGCGGGAGGGGGGTTGGATTTTATCAGGGCGATGCCCTGTCAGCGCTCTCCGGGGCGACCGGAGAACGCTGACAGGGCAGGGGGAAGGATCCCTTCAGAAGCCAAACTGCAGCTGGAATCAGATTCCTTCCTAACTGGACACTAAAGCAATGAAACCCAGGAGTCCTGGCTCCCAGCCCCCCTCTTCTCTCACCACTAGACCCCACTCCCCTCCCAGAGCCGGGGAGAGAACCCAGGAGTCCTGGCTCCCAGCCCCCCTCTTCTCTCACCACTAGACCCCACTCCCCTCCCAGAGCTGGGGAGAGAACCCAGGAGTCCTGGCTCCCAACTCCCCTGCTCTACCCACTAGCCCCCACTCCCCTCCCAGAGCCAGGGAGAGAACCCAGGAGTTCAGGAGAACCCACGCAAGGCCCCCCAGCAGCCCATGACCCAAGCCCCCTCCTCTTACGCATAACACTTTGCTCCCCACTCCCTGGAGAACAGAGCATGTTCTAGCTCCCTGCTGCTAGCAGTATCAGGAGCATGTTCTAGATCCCTTGTTTGCCAGAGTGTCTCTAGAATGCTCTGGGTTTGGAGTCCCTGGTGCAAGGTCTCAATCCCACCCCTCCGTGTTGCCAGGAGTGTTGTGGCCAGCTCTAGAACCCGCCTGCTGATGGCCATGGCAGGACCATACTCTAGAACCACCAGGAGTGGCAAAAGTAGCTCTAGAACCCCGGCTGCTAGGGGCGCCAGCAGGGGCGGTTCTAGAAATTACGCCGCCCCAAGCAGGGGGGAGCGCGGCGCCGCCCTTCCCCGGTCCTGCGGCCGGGGCAGAAGTGTCTGCGGCGGGTGTGGTGGTCCCGCGGCTCCGGTGGAGCATCCGCAGGCATGCCTGCGGGAGCTCCGTCCGAGCCGCGGGACCAGAGCACCCGCCGCAGTCATGCCTGCGGGAGCTCAATCGGCGCGGGGCGACGATGGACCTCCCGCAGGCATGACTGCGGAAGGTCCGCCGGAGCCAAATGCCGCCCTGCCCCGACAACGCCGCCCCACGTGCCTGCTTGGCGCGCTGGGGTCTGGAGCCGGCCCTGGGCGCCAGAGTCTGTGATCTAGAAAGCCCGTGCTGCTCTAGAGACCTTGTGGTACTAGGTAGGTTGGGACCGTGGTCTAGAAACCAGCTACTAGTCCTCATGGATGTAGACATGCTCTGGGTGTCTCTAGAACATCCATATAAGGGGACCAGGTTCTAGAACCCCAACTTCCATAACCCCCCCGCTCCTTTATGCGTTGGGGTGTCACCTCTAGAACTTTCTGCTACCAGATAGCAGAGTGGCTCCTGACCCTCCTGCTTCCAGGCACATCAGGGAAGACTCCACAACCCCCCCCGTCCCGATCTAGACAGGTCAGAGGAGCAGGTTCTAGAGCCCCCTTCTGCTAGAAGTGCTGGGAGGAGACTCTAGAACTGTTGCTTCCAGATGCACTGCGGGATGCCCAGAACATCCCTGCTTCCAGACATGTCAGAGAGCAGGCCCAAGAACCCCCCACTGCCAGGAGCACAGTGGGGCAGGTTCTATGATCCACTGCTTCTAGCCATGTCTGGATGTGATCTAGAACATCATACTTTCAGAGGCCCTGGAGAGAAGGCTCTAGAATGCATTGTTCCTTGTTGCATCTGGATCCTGACTCTGGAACCCCTTCTTCTAGATTTCAGAAGACCAGGCTCCAGAATCCCTTGCCTTGAGACATGGAGAACCCCTTTCATCTAGACACATCAGGGGCAGCTCTAGAGCCCCTGCTGCTGCAAAGCTCAGGGAAGACCCTTGAAAGCCTACTGGATGGGGAGCAGGGCAGGTTCCAGGGAGATAGAGAGGGAGAGGTGGGATCTAGTGGAAAGGGGAGGGGTCTATTATGGAGCAGGGTGGAGGGGGGCTACAAGGAAGCAGAGGACGGTCTAGAGTAGGCTGGGAGGAGATTAATCTAGAGCAGGGCGGAGATGAGGATTCCAGAGAAGGGGCAGGTGACACTTGCAATAGTGGGGAAAGTAGAGGTATCTAGAGCAGAGGGCGAAGGATCCAGGGATCTAGAACAGGGAGCCTGGATCATAGCCAGAACAAGGAACCAGGCCATAGGCAGAGGGCTCTAGAGCAGGGGTCAGAGCAGAGATCCAGAGGGACCCAGAGCAGTGTGAATCCAGGATCTACAACAGGGAAGAGAGGGATCCAGAGCAGGACACACCGGGATCTAGAGTCTAAGATTCCTAGAGCATGGGAGACTGATCCAGAGCAGATCTCCCGAGTGATCTAGAGCAGGGTGACTCCAGTGCCTAGCACAGGGGGGAGAGAGTTCTAGGGTGGGATCCAGAGCAGGGGTGTGATTCTAGAGCTGAAACCGGAGAAAAGAGGCCCAAGGATCCCAGCAAAGCAGAGATCCAGGCATGGGGACCCCCATGGGATCTAGACTGGGGCAGGTTCTAGAACAGGGGCACAACTCCTTACTTTCTCTGCAGAGTGGTGGCAGGGCTGGTGCTGGCACTGGTGCTGTGGCCCCCGCCGGCTCCGGGACTGGAACTCCGGGACACGCCCCGGCTCAGCGGGCCCCGCTCCCTCTCCCGGGGCGGGCGGGGGTACTCCCGCTCCTTGTCGCGGTTCGGGTGGGGGCCGCTTCGCTCCCGGAGGGAGCCGCCGTCTCGGTGCAGCTGGCATTGGTCCCGGTAGTGGCCGTCCCGGTTCTGGTAGGGCCCCTCACGGTTCCCGGGGTGCGGCTCTGGCTCCTTATCCCAGTTCTGGTACGGCCCGTCCCCGCGCTTCTGGTACTGGCCCTCCCGGTTCTGGAACTGCCCGTCCCGATCGGACCGGTTCTGGAACTGCCCTTCCCAGTTCTGGTACTGGCCTTCCCGGTTCTGGAACTGCCCGTCCCGCTCCGGCCGGCTCTGGAACTGCCCGTCCCGCTCCGGCCGGCCCTGGTACTGACTGTCCCGCTCCGTCCGGCTCTGGAACTGCCCATCCCGCTCCGTCCGGCTCTGGAACTGCCCATCCCGCTCCGTCCGGCTCTGGAACTGCCCATCCCGCTCCGGCCGGCCCTGGTACTGACTGTCCCGCTCCGGCCGGCCCTGGTACTCCCGGCCCGGGTGCTGGTGGAACGGCCCCTCCCGCTCCCGCTCCCGCCCGGGCTGCTCCCGGTTCTCCTCGCGCAGGTCCCGGTTCTCCTGGGTCAGCTGCTCCAGCTGCCCCTCCAGCTCCTCGATCCGGCGCCGCTGGGTCTCCAGCAGCTTCTGCTGGGTCTCGATGATGTTGTTGAGCTCCAGCAGGTACTCCACGGCCCGGTTCGGGCTGTCGGCCCCGGGCGCCCCCGGTCCCCCCTCCATGGAGAGGGACGCCCGCAGGAGGCTGCGCCCGGAGCCGTGCGCCCTGCGCCCCGCAATGATGGAAAGGGACTGGGGCGGGGGGGGCCTCGACCCGCCCCGCTCTGCCTCTCCCCCCGGGCCGGCTGGCGAGCCCCCAGGGGGCTGCAGGGTCCCGGCCGCCGCCGGAGCCTTGCGGGGAGCCCCGGGGGGAGGGGCCTTTTGCGGGGGGGGCCGCCCCGGCTGCTGCCTCCGCCGAGCGACGGCAACCGGAGCGCCCGCCCGCCCGCCGCAGCGCACAGCCCACTGCGCACTGCCGGCGCGGCGCGCCGCCCTGCGAGCCCCGGCGAGCCCGAGCCCCGCCGGGGGGGGGGGGCGGGCCTAGGGGCGCCCTGAGACAAGCCTGGAAGAGGGGGAGGCTGAGCCGAGCCTGGGGGGGCAGGAGGGGAGCCCCACGTCGAGATGGGAGGGGGCACAAGGGCAAGCCCGGAGCTGGGGGCTGATGTGGGGATCCCCAGCTGAGCCTGCGGGCAGGGAGCCCCAAAGCCCAGGGGGAGGGGCCTGGGCCCACAGCTGGGGGTCAGGGGGCAGCCCTGGGGTGGAGCCCCAGCCTGGGGGGGTGGCCCCTGCTCCTGGGGTGAGTCGTGAGCCCAGCCCCACGGGCCTCATGGATCGGGGCCAGCCCACCAGAGAGGGGACAGGCCTGGGGGAGGAACCTGGGGCTGGGCCTGGGGGAGAAGGGATCAAATCTGCCACCCTGGGGTACCCAGCTTCCCCCTGCTTAGATAACGGGGGAATTCCACTGCCATAGGGTGGGGGTGGGGGCAGTATTGGGAGGCAGGATGGAGAAGGGAAACTGAGGCATGGGCCCAAAAACATGAGGCAGGGTGGAGTCCCAGCTCCCTTCCCAAAGCTAGGAGAGAACCCAGGAGTCCAGGCTCCAACCCCACTGCTCTAATCACCAGCCCCCACTCCCCTCCCAGAGCCTGGGAGAGAACCCAGGAGTCCTGACCCTCCTTCCAGTTTGTTCTCTTAGAGATGTCAGGCGTCCCAGGCCTGGGCCCTGGCATGGCATGGAGGGGGCAGAGCGTGAGCCAGGCCCCAAGGGGGGAGAGGTGAAGACCGAGCAGCAGGGAAAAGCAGCCAGGCCTGGGGGGAACCCGGCTCCACCCCCTTCCAGGGACTGTAATTAATTAGCCCAGATTAATAAATCAGTCTCCTATTTCTAATGCACATACCACAGCAGCTCAGCAGAGAATCCCTCCACCACCACTGGGAAACAGCCGCACACACCCGGTGCTGAGATGCAGCCACCTCTGGGGCAGGGAACAGCCGCATGTAACACCCCACAGCGAGGGCTGGCCCGGTGCTGAGATGCAGCCACCTCTGGGGTAGGGAACAGCCGCATGTAACACCCCACAGCGAGGGCTGGCCCAGTGCTGAGATGCAGCCACCTCTGGTTTCAAGGGCAGAACCCTCCCTGCACACTATGTTCCTCTCTACCCCCCCTCCCAAAATGCTGAGCCAGCGGCCTGTTTGTGTGTTGGGGGGAGGGTTGGCAGCCATATTCAGCCCACTCCCCACCTGCATCAGGGCCTGGTACCCTATAATCACCTCCAGCCATGTGCATGGGGGGAGAAGCTGAGTCAGCCAGGCAGGGGGTGTGGCTGTTGGGGGGGGGTGACACCAGGACTAACCTCCCCACCCAAAATACCCAGACTCATCCCATGCACAGTCCAGGGGAAACTGAGGCACAAATACAGGTGGTGAACTTGTCCCTATGGATTACAGGCAAAATGAGGTGTCCAGGCTCCCAGCCCCCACTGCTCTAACCCACTAGAGCCCCCACTCCCCTCCAAGTTGGGGAGAGAATCCAGGAGTCCTGGCTCCCAGCCCCTCTCACAGAGGATCAGGGTGGGAGTGGCTGATGGGAAAAGTAAGTTCAAAGGTTAGGCCCACCCCCACGTACACCCTCCCCTCCCCGCCCCCCCAGCCAATAGTTTATGCAGGCACCCAGGGGCCCTGTTACCACAGAAACAAAATGCAAATAACCTTACTGCTAATTAACAACTGCAGAGGGACGGCTCGCCCAGTGCAGCCACCTCTGGGGCGGGGCAGCCGGGGAACAGTCACACAACGCTGTATGGGGAGAACTCGCCCAGTGTTGAGACGCAGCCACCTCTGGGGCGGGGCAGCCGGGGAAGAGACGCACATACCACCCCCCCAGGCTGGCTTGTGAGCACTTCCAGGGCTCCTGTCTGGGGGAACGGACCTTTGGGGACACCCCGATTGCCCCAAATGCTCCTACCCCTCGCAGCTCGGCATGAGGATAATTGACTCCAATCCACTCTCATGTTTCAGGGCACCAGGCGGTTGCATGGAGAGGTCAGGCAGGTTATTTGGGTCCGTCCGCCCCCAGGCTGCCCTGGCACCAGGACAAAGGATGGGGGGCTCTGAGCCGCTCTGGGGCGCCGGTAGGGGAAGCTCCGATGAGCAGGGAGCTGGCAGCACCTGGCCGGTCTCACCTGAGTTCCTGCCACCACACGGATCTAGGCCGGGGTTGGCACTTTCTGGTCCCCCTGTCCCATGCCCGGCTCACAGCTCCGTGCCCTGAGGGCTGCGATGGCTCCGGTCTCAACAGAGGGGGAGGGGAACTCAGACCCACAGGCCCAGCCTGCCCCACATCTCCCAGACCAGACCCCCAGTACCCTTCCCCATCAGATCAGCACCCCCATTTTGCCCACCTCCCGTCACAGCCCCCTGGCTGGTACCCGGGGCCTCACCCCAGGGCACGTGCCCCCTGGCACAGGGAGCAGGTCTGATCCCCGCCAGCAGGGGGCACACGCCCACCCAACCCCAGCCCCCAAAGATTGACCTACGGAGCCATCCAGGGAAGGGGAAAATCTGGTTTATTTTGTTGCAAAAAGACACATTCCACACACAGACACACACACAGACACACGACTCGAAAAGCAACAGCCCCGTGATCCCCCCCCGCCCCCTAATCCCAGCCCTACCAGGGGTAAAACGTCCAAGCCTGATCCCCCGGGGGCTGATTTTAAAAAGCAAGTTAAATAGCATGATTCTAAAAATAGCATCGGGGGGGTGGTGGTGGGGGGGGAATTGAGCCCCCCCCGGGATAAAACCGCTCCCCCCAGTGTTGTGGAGACAGGTGGCCCTCACCTTAGAGACGGGGGGTTAATAGCCCCTGCCCCCCCAGACTGCACTGGCAGAGGCAATGAAATGGTTAAAATAAAGAGGATGGGGGTTAACCCATCACATCCCCCCCCACCCGTGGCAGCATCCGGCCGGCTCATTGCTCGTTGGGGTTCGGGTTGGCGTCGGGGTACTTGGTGAGGTCAAAGGTCAGCACTTTGCTGATCACGCAGTCCCCTTGCTGTGGAGAGAGGAGGGAGGGGGGGTCAAAGATGGATCAAAAAAGGGGGGGGTCACTTCTCCCCACCCCCCGGCAGGGCCTGTGCCTCCCCCCCAAATGCCCTGCCCGCCGCACCCCCCCACATGCCCCCGGACCCAGGCCGAGACAGGCACCCCGTGCCCCCACCCCCGGGGGCTGGATGGGTCGGCAGAGAAGCGGGGGCAGCCCCCCCCCCGTACCTCGGGGTAGACCCCGATGAGGCTTTCGGCCTTGGTGTAGAATTCCTCCTTCAGCGAGATGACGATGGCCTGGAAGTTGCAGGCCGACTGCTCTTTGATGTAGTTGGCCACCTGTGGGGGGGATTTGGGAGGGGTCAATGGGGGTCCCCTAAAACCCTCAGCCCCCCCCAGCTCCAGACCTTCCCCCCAAACCCTCTCATCTACAAGGGGGGTCAATGGGGCACCCCCTCCACGACTGCCTCCCCCAAACCTTTCTCCCCAGAGTCCCCAGCCCCGAACTCTCCTGCCCCAAATCTCCCACGTCCCCCCAAACCACTTCCCTTTTCTCTCCCCCAGCCCCCGCCCTCTCCCCCAGCTTCCCTCCCATCACATGGCCCACGGAGGCCCCTCGCTATTGGCCCCCCATCAGCCCCACACACCTTCCCGATATTGGTGTTGTCCAGCGCGGCGTCGATTTCGTCCAGCACAAAGAAGGGGGCAGGTTTGTAGCTGGGGAGGGAGCGGAGACGAGGGGGGTGACGGGGAGTTCGCCGATGACCCTGCCCCCCTGCTCTCAGCCACCAGCCCCCACTCCCCTCCCAGAGCCGGGGAGAGAACCCAGGAGTCCTGGCTCCCAGCCCCCCCACTCTACCCCACTGGGCCCCCGCGTCTCCTACCTGTGGATAGCAAACAGAAGGGCCAAGGCTGCTACAGTTTTCTCCCCTCCGGACAGGTTGTCCATGGGCCGGAACCGCTTGCCAGGGGCCACGCAGTTGTAATTAATTCCATCCAGGTACGGCTCCTCGGGGTTCTCCGGGCCCAGGAAGGCCTACAGAGGGGGGTGGGAGGGGCAGTAAGGGGTGGGGCCCGAAGAAGGCAGAGCCTCCAGCCCCCCCTCCCCACAATACTAACATTTCTAGCCCTCGTGATTGGGGAGAAAAGCTCAAAAAGGCGACGGTGCCTGAGTCTGCTGAGAGCCTGAGCCGATCGCTCGCAGAGGTGTGAACTGCCGCGCGCATCTCAATGGGGGTTAACTCCCAACCCAGCATGGGGCTCAGGGGTGGGGTCCCCAGCTACCTTGCCCAGAGGACAGATGTCTTTCCGGGAAGAAGGTGGGGTCAGGGCGGAGTCAAAGGGGGTCCCAGATGGGGCAGGGAAGGAGAGGACGGGGGAGGGGGCAGAGAGGGGGCGGAGCTCACCTGGGCGCTGCTGTTCCGCGACAGAGCCTTGTAGATCTCATCGATGTTCGTGGCCACGGACTCGAAGCAGGCGTTGAACCTGTCAAATCGCTCCTTCTTGATCTGCTCAAATGCCTGCTTGGCCTTCTTGGCGCGCTTCCGGGCTGCCTCAAACTCTGCGGGGTGGGGCGGGGGTGGTGAGTGGGAACCCAGGCATTCGGGCTCCCGCCCCCCTGCTCTAACCACTAGACCCCACTCCCCTCCCAGAGCTGGGGAGAGAACCCAGGAGTCCTGGCTCCCAGCCTCCCCTGCTCTAACCAGCCGGACCCCACTCCCCTCCCAGAGCTGGGGAGAGAACCCAGGAGTCCTGGCTCCCAGCCCCACCTACTCTAACCCACCAGACCCTACTCCCTTCCCAGAGCCGGGGAGAGAACCCAGGAGTCCTGGCTCCCAGCCCTCCCTGCTCTAACTCCCGTTCCCCAGGCTGGGACCCAGGCGTCCGGTACCGTCAGAGGTCTCCTGGAACTTGTCCCGGACGCTCTCCAGCTTCTCCATGGCCTTCATGTTGGGGGCGGCGATGCGCTGGAGGACGCTCTGCTGCTCATTCAGCTTCTGCTGCAGCTGGTTCATCTCCTGCTTGATCTCGTCTTCCGCCTGGGCGTCCTGGGGGGGGGGGGGGCAGAAGGGGAGGGGGTGGAGCCAGCCACTCTCATGCCCCACCCACCTCCCTGCACGGGCCCATCCGGCCCCATATCTCACCTCCCGGGCCTCAGCGGAAGGTGCCATCGACAATAGGGTGGGGGAGGAGCATTTCTTCCTGGCTCCGCCTCCATCCGTTAGGAGGCGGGACTTATGCCTCGGAGGGAGGAGACTTGAGAACCCTCATCTATTTTACAACCAAGCGATCGTCTCCATGGAGACCCTGGTTGGCCAAGGAACCCTCCCCACCCCTGCCCAGTGGCGGGGAGCCCCGCAGGGCAATCCAGGCAAGGTCGCCGCAGCGGGATCTCCAGTGGCGGGGAG
>RQSS01106044.1:0-14462 GCA_003846335.1 Cuora mccordi | reverse complement strand
ATATATGCCATCATATGCCAGCAATGCCCCTCTGCTATGTACATCGGCCAAACTGGACAGTCTCTAAGGAAAAGGATAAATGGACACAAATCAGACATTAGGAATGGCAATATACAAAAACCTGTGGGAGAACACTTCAACCTCCCTGGCCACACAATAGCAGATCTTAAGGTGGCCATCCTGCAGCAAAAAAACTTTAGAACCAGACTTCAAAGAGAAACTGCTGAGCTCCAGTTCATCTGCAAATTTGACACCATCAGCTCAGGACTAAACAAAGACTGAATGGCTTGCCAATTACAGAACCAGTTTCTCCTCCCTTGGTTTTCACACCTCAACTGCTAGAACAGGGCCTCATCCTCCCTGATTGATCTAACCTCGTTATCTCTAGCTTGCTTCTTGCTTGCTTATATTTACCTGCCCCTGGAAATTTCCACTACTTGCATCCGAAGAAGTGGGTATTCACTCACGAAAGCTCATGCTGCAAAAATGTCTGTTAGTCTATAAGGTGCCACAGGATTCTTTGCTGCTTTTACATAGTAAATGGCTATTTTTGTAGCCCTAAAGGGATGTTGCATGCACATCTTTGTAGTTTCTATGACTCACCCTTGCCCTTTCAAATACCACTGCCAAGACATTGACTCTGAAATATTTACTGGGTTTTACAAGAAGATGAATATTACAATTAGGAGAAAACCAATAAAAATACATCTAAAAAAATGCTTTTTTAAAAAGATGGCCTAATAATAAAGCGTGATCTATAACAGTGTTACGTTCTTTAAACAAGCAAACTGTCAAAGTAAAGTGGGAAAAAATACTCAGTTTTGTTCTTTAAAATACATTGTATCTAAACTATATAAGTACTTTACACATTTTACATTAAGACTTTATTAACACGTGTGTTCTATGCTTCTGCCATTTGCAAATATTCTACTACAAAGTTTGGCCAAATGATAACAAAAAAAGGTGATATTTGTGTCCGTTCCTTAGTTGCACCATTATTCTTTGCGTTCTGACACTTTAAGAACAGCATCAAAATAAATACTAGTAAAATACCATGACATGATAAATAAGTTAATGTAGTTCATAGGGATTGTTATTTCCTCCCATGTAGATATTTGCTCTATCAATCCAGTGTTTTCCACCTGTTTTCGCCACACTGTGAAGGTAGAACATAACATTTATCTTGTCAGCTCTAACTCCCAGGTGATGCCAATCCCCCTGCTGGAGTGCTTGAGTAACTGCTCTAGAATTAGGACTGATTCCAATGAATTGTTGCAACTCTTTTACTGTGGCTTTGCCTTATAATTTAGGCCTGCTCAACACTTTAAAAACTAGATTGACCCCAGTATGGATGCAGATAGGCCAATGGAAGAATTCTTCCTTTGGCCCAGCTACCATCCTGAAGAGATGAATTAATTACACTGATTGCAAAACCCCTTCCATCAGTGTTGGAGTGCCTACACTACATGTGCTAGAGTGGCACAGTGGCAGCAGTGCAGCTATGCTGCTGTAGCACTTGTAGTGTAGACATAGAAGTTAGTTCTCTCTTCAGATTCAGAGAAAGGCATTTCTGCATAAACTACTCAAACTTATGTATGAACATGTGACTTACAGAAGACAGGACCAAGCTATAAATCAGGAAACAAAAATAAATGAAATCCATAGATTCAGAGACAAAGATTTTTGAACGCAAAAATAGAAAAGCTCTATTATCTTGAGAGACACATTCATTCCTCAACTGGCATGAGGAAATACACAAGCCAAAAAATGCCAAACAAGAACTTGCACACGAACAGTTCTTTACTCAGTCAAGGTCATACTGGGAGTCAGTGTCAAATCCAGAACCAAACCCAAATATTCTGATCGCAAGTCTTCCTGTGGTTAAATGCGCAGATCATATGAATTTTATGAGATTTCCTCTCATGCTACCTGGTCTCATGATGGATGGTTTGAGCAGTGGATTGCCTTCCATTCCTAAAAGTGGCCAGGAAGGGAGTTTTGGAAGCAAAGAGAAGAGAAGAGAAAATCCTCTCAAAGCAATTAGTTATGGGGGAAGAGAGAAAGAGATAACAAAGGGGATATAGTACACAGCAGACAGAAAGCTGTAGACTAATCACAACACAGAATCCTGACTTAATATTGTGGTGTACCAGCATGTCATGATGTTAAATCACAATAACTCATCATCATAAAGAGACAGCTGTCACAACACAATGTCAGTGAATCAGACAAGGATTATTTTGTGGATCTCTGTTACTCTATTTCATCACAGAATTATAAGGTTAGAAGGGACCATAAAGGTGATCTAATCTAATGATTTAGTGTATCTCAGTTTTTCAAAGTGATACACCATTGGGACTCACAGGGTTACTTTCCCATCTGTTTCTCAGCCCTCAGTATAACACTTTGTTGGTTGGATCTCAGTTTGTTTATCATAAAACCAGTGCTATAATTTTTACAACTTTGCTTTTGATCTATAAGGAACTTTCTGCTCTAGACCATAAATATGTCTCAGACACAATTAATTTGAAGACATTTCCTTGCAGACCTCTTGATCCCAGGGAATGCTGAGTTATAGACCATTTTGGTAATGTGATACATTATTGTAGAATAAGCTAAAATCTTTTATAGAGACATAAAGTTTAAGGCCAGAAGGGACCACTAGATGATCTAGTGTGACCTTTTTATATCGCAAGCCCACAACACCACCCATCACCCACACAGTAACCCCATCAAAGCAAATGATTCCAAAGTAAATGAGAACCAGAGGAGATTGGACTATTATCTGCAACAGGCAAAGAATAGGAAGAATCACAGAGCACCAGTACTTGAGACCGCTGCAATGACCAGGAAGATTAAGTGATATATATTCAGATAATCCTGGCCAGTGATGTACACTCACATGCTGCAGGGGGAAATGAACTCCATTATCTGCTAACAGCTTGAAATATATACATGGTGGGTGTGAGAGTCATCAATACATTGAGATGTGCATGGACTTCAGAGCTTGTGTGCATGCCTGTTTATTTATTGTGTGTATCTTCTAGACTAATACATACCCTTACTTCAACAGACAGCTTTGCATATACACACAGTCTAATGTATTTTCGTAATACATATATCTCATACATTGTATGATGGGTTCAGTCACAGAGACCCCCTTGGGACTGTCACCTGATGTGCTGAAACTACCTCTGAGCCCATTTTTCCTTGTCAGCTTGAGAACCCTGTCTTGTAGAGCCAGACATGCAAGCCTGCTGCAACACAGACCCAGGGTCTGAACCATGTTCCCAAAGCTGCAGGCTTTAACTGAAAACCACTCATCAGGTACTCCTGTTTCCAGCACCCAGACACTCAGTTCTGAATGGGATCCAAACTAAAGCTTATAAAGGATAAACTCATAAATTGTTCACCCTCTATAACACTGATAGAGAGATATGCACAGCTGTTTACTCCCCCGGGTATTAATCACTTACTCTGGGTTCAATAATAAACAAGAGTGATTTTATTAAGAATAAAAAGTAGTATTTAAGTGGTTCCAAGTAATAACAGACAGAATAAATTAATTTACCAAGCAAAATAAAACAAAACACGTAAATCTAAGCCTAATACATTTAAGAAACTGAATACAGGTAAATCTCACCCTCAGAGATGTTCCAATAAGCTTCTTTCACAGACTAGATTCCGTCCTAGTCTGGGCCCAATCCCTTCCCCTGGTACAATCCTTGTTCCAACTTAGGTGGTAACTAGGGGATTTCTCATGACTTGGTAGCCCCCTTTGTTCTCTTTCATTCCCTTTTATAGCTTTGGCCCAAGGCGGGAATCTTTTGTTTCTCTGGGTTCCCACCCCTCCCTCTAAATGGAAAAGCACCACATTTAAGATGGATTCCAGTATCAGGTGACATGGTCACATGTCACTGTAAGACCTCATTCTTCATTACCCACAGGCTGGCCCCCATGTCCACAAGAAAGCTTGCAGGTCAATAAACCATCTACAGCCAATTGAGCTAGTCAATGTGTGCAATCAAGATTCTAAACCACCATTAATGGCCCACACTTTGCATAATTATAGTAGGACTTCAGAGTTAACTTCATATTTCTAGTTTTAGATACAAGAATGATATACATATATACAAAAAAGATGAACACACTCAGTAGATCATAAACTTTGTAATGAAACCTTACAAGAGACCTTTTGCATAAACCATATTCCAGTTACATTACATTCATGACCAGTATATATCTATTGGTTCATGTGCCAAAATTGTCCTTTAGCTAAAATAGCTCTTCACCCTCCCTGGTATATTCTTCTTAATGTATTTATAGAAAAAAAAATTATATCTCCTCTCTGCCTTCCTTTTGCAAGACTGAACAAGCCAAGCTCTTTCAGTCCTCTCTCATAATCATTATAGTCATTCTAGTAGCTCTTGTCTGCACCTGTTCCAGTTTAAATTCATCTTTCTTGAACATGGGTGACTAGAATTGTACACAGTATTCCAAATGGGGTCTTACCAATGTCTTGTACAATGGGCATCAGTACTTCTCTATCCCTACTGGAAATGCCTCGTCTAATACAGCCGAGGATCCCATTTGCCTTTTTCATATCCACATCACATTGGTGCCTCATCGTCAGCCTGTGATCAACTCACACACCCAGGTCTCTCCCCTGCTCTGTCTCATCCAACTCACTCAACTGATTAGCAATGCTGGGAAACCTACTTGCTTTCTGTTATTTTAATATATTTTGGTCTGCTTTTATATTGATAAAGCAGTATCTCCTTCTCTGTCCATCCCACAGAAATAAATAAATAAATAAATAAAAGTAACATAGATGGTAAAGAAGATGATGATCCTCTTACTACAACCCAAGAGGAAAGAGAGAAAAGACAAAACTCAATAGTTCTTAAAGTTGTTGCGGATGTTATGAACTTTTAAGATGCTCAAATAACATGATAATGAGGATAAATACTGTAAGTAGATCATTGACTCACAGATTTATAGAAAGTGTTGTGGTTGGGATTTTATCTACATTACATACCTAAAGACAAGGCAGACATGTGGAGGAAGAAATGATACACCAAATCCTATAAATAAGATTTTTCTTTATTAAGACAGCTAATTCCATATCTGGGTGCTCAAGTCAGCACTTAAGTACCCAGGTGGTGGTTGTAGTGCATATCCTAGCACCAAAAATGTAAAATTTGGTATCTTTTGTTGGGTGACTAGATTTGAAAATTGGATTCCTATACAGTTGTGATATGCTTTTTTCTATTACCTAGCACATGATATATTTGTTATGCTGTGTCTATATCATTTTTAAAATGGAAAAAAGCTTGATATTAATTATAGTAGACCTTAATAAATCATTAAAAAATTATATTAATACAGCTATCTCAGATTTCATATGGAGGAAAAAGTTGATAGACTGGTATTTAAATTTGTTGTGGATCATTTCTGGTAAGTGAAAAGGGTTGAGGGGAATGGTTGGTCTAGTTGTTCTGATTGGATAATAAAGCATTTAGCAAGAGAAGACATATTTTTCTTTTTAACTGCTGTCTTAGTGAGTAATTACTGCAGTTTACTGTCTATGACAGAGTCATTCTGAAAGTTTTATGTGGTTTTAAAGCTCCAACATCATTTTTATCAAAATGAAATGCACAGAATCTGTAAAGCAGTAACCTCCTAACTTGATATATTACAGAAATATATTATTTCCTTTAGTGTTAACAAACAGAAGAACCATTCATTCTTTTAAAGGTCAAACTTGATTTTAATGTATGTGATGGTCTTATTTCAGAATTATGAACACCAATAGTTCCCTGGGACTTCATTTGGAGTGGACAGTATTCAGTACTTATAAAAATCAAACTCTATGGTAACAAAAAAACCAAAACAAAACAAAAAACCCAAAAACATTACTGAATGAGACCAGTGTCCATCTAGTCCAACATCCACCTCTTACAGTTACAAAACTCCCCATAATGGATAACTATAGAATAATTTGCCTGTTAGGGAAGCCTCTTTCTAATCCTCATCAATTTGTAGTTGACTTACACCCTTAAATAGTAGGGTGTCGTGTGCATGTGTCTGTGTGTAATATCCTAGCTACTGTAATAATAGATGGCCCTCAATTTCTATATAATTTTCAAATTCTGTTTTGAGTCCAGCTGTTTCGAAGACAGTACTGTGTAATTAAAACAGTATTTCCTCTGATCTGTTTTAAAGGTGCTGCCTTTCAATTTCATTTAAAGTCCCCCTGTGATCTAACTGGACAAATATTCCAATGTCATATGAACCTTGATGTGCTTTCTGAAGAAATTACAGTACTGTTGCCTCTTAGCAGATTTTGGGACAGCAGACCAGTTGCCTGAGGGAAGATACATTGGTAAAACAGAATCAGAGTGTTTTCTAGTGTAATTAAACAAGTCTGCATATCAGCAATTCAACTTGAAGAAAGCTCTGCTGAAACACCACTGAATCAAGTCCTATCATCAGAAAACATTGGTTTTGCTCTGCTTTTTGCATGCTGTCTGTTCTTCTCCTATCTATGCCCTGTATTTTTCAAATAGCCATCACCTTAGCCTAATGTCACTAGCATTTGGCTAAATGGCACTTGTGTTCCAAAGCTAAACATGGCTTAATTCAAGTAGACATGAGTGATAACACTTCTTTTTGCAGCTGCTTTTAACACAAAGGAATTTTAGAAAGCCCAATATCTTCTGTGGTTGATCCTTCTGCTAGTCCCCTTCCAGACAAAAGAGGGTATTTAATCCACACAATTTCACTCTTAACAACCTTTCAGGTACAGCTGCTTTAGCCAGCGCTCATGGGACCCTTGGGGCCAGGACATGTTTTAACCTTTCCTATAGAGATTTTCATATCAAGCATTTAAATCAGTGATCTTTAATTGGAATTTCATTTACACTTTTGCTGTAACAATAATGGAGAATATACTGAACAGAATAATACAGTGTTTCTCAAACTGGGGTTGCCACCTGTGTAGGGAAAGCCCCTGGTGGGCCGGGCTGGTTTGTTTACTGGCCCCATCCACAGGTCCGGCCGATCGCGGCTCCCACTGACCAGAGTTCATCACTGCAGGCCAATGGGAGCTGCTGGAAGCAGTGGCCAGTAAGTCCCTTGGCCTATGCTGCTTCCAGCAGCTCCCATTGGCCTGGAGCAGCGAACCACGGCTAGTGGGAGCCGCAATCGGCCGGACCTGTGGATGGAGCAGGTAAACAAACTTGCCCCGCCCTTCAGGGGCTTTCCCTACACAAGCAGCGACCCCAGTATGAGAAACATTGGAATAATAGAAGTTAGACATGGGTAAGACAAGTTAGGCCATTCAGTCTCAGAGGCACCATTTCAGATTTTTTTGATTTTTTTTGGTGTGGGGGGAGGGAAGGGGAGACGGACTTGAACTGTGATTCTAGGGGCTACGTAGGCAACTGAAACTCTAGGGTTTTTTCTGATTGTTTTTCAGATATTAACTTAGAAATTAGCTGACTGGAGCACTGTATCTAATTCCTATATAAATAAAGAAAATTAAATAAATATTATACACAGCTTTAATACTAATATGTTCTGACATCTGATGGCACTCACTTAAGGGACACTAGTTAGGTTTAAATTTTTAATATAGATTCTTACTTTGTTACTAACTAAATCTTGAATACAACAATTGAAACAATTGTAGAACAATCTAGATTACTCTCTATCATTTAAGCTACTTACTTTTTGCAGTTCACCAAACTCGGAATAGATCATTTAACTTTTAGAAACATGTTACTAGGAAAAGGACCCGTGAGTTTATACTGCACCTACTTGGGCCAGAACACTCTTAAACACAACACTACAATGATTGAGTTACAGTTCCCACAGGAGAATATTTAAAACCAAACACCAAGAAAATTGTACATTTTAAAGTTGAGGGGGAAAAAATGAGTCTTCTGAGGTACATCAGGGCCAGTGCATGCAGGAAGGGAAAATAAACAGGCACATGAGCTCTGGGCAGCTCTTCCTCTCGAAAAAAAGTTAGAGGGTCAAATCTTCTGGTCCTTAATCAGATAAAATTTCCATTTCTGTCAGTGCCTCCACTAACAGATATTAGCATGTGCTCAATAATGATACTCTTCATAATGAAATAGCTGTGCCATCTTGTCCAGGGCTACACACAAGAGCACCAGAACCTGGGTAGACATGCGGGGTTACAAGGCCTGTCCCTCTCTTTGGCCCTACCCTCTGCTCCTCTTCCCCTGAGGCCCCATCCCCGCACCTGGATGGAACCCAGAGCTGAGCCATGGTAAGAGCTGCCCAGGGAGCCCAGGCTACTGTGGGGAGCCCCGGCCCCTCCACCTGCCCTGGGCAGGGGAGCCAGGATGCCTGAAAGCAGCCCCCAGCCCATGTCTGTGCCCCCCTGGGGCATGCTGCCCAGGACAGGTGGAGGGTGTGGGTATCCCCACAGTGACTTGGGTTCACTGAGTGGCTCTTTCCATGGTCTAGCTCTGGCTTCTTGACTGGCCAGGAGGTGGGGCCTCAGGGGAGAGTGGAGGAGCAGGGGCAGGGCCTCTGAAAGGGACCAGGCCTTGTGGCAAGGAGGGGAGGAGGGAACTAAGGCCCCTCTCAGCTCTCACACCAGGAAGAGGCTTGTGCTGCTAGCAGGGGCTGTGCTTCGTGGTAGGGGAGCTGATCACCTAATCAGCTCCCCGGCCATGAAGCACAGCCTTGCCAGCATTGCTCTGCGCTTGCTGAAGAGTAGCAAGATGAAACCCCTGGCTACACATCTTCTGTGCATTGGCTCAGGGGCTACATTTTCTGGCATATTCTGAATTGTGCTGAACACACAGATGGTGCCCAGTGAATAATACAAATCATGACTGTAATCACTGACTTTATGGACACTGTACATGCAATTTCTGTTCTTTGTTCTGGAATTGGCCTGGGTACAGCTGAAACCCTAAGAATTTGAGGCATAAACACATCTGATAGTCATATGGCATGTTCTCCTTTCTTACTTTTCTCAAACTCAGAACAAAAAGTGACAAAGCAAAATAGTTTTCAGTTAAAATGTAAAATTACATATCAACCATTAGAGGGGTAGCCGTGTTAGTCTGGTTCTGTAGAAGCAGCAAAGAATCCTGTGGCACCTTATAGACTAACAGACGTTTTGCAGCATGAGCTTTCATGGGTGAATACCCACTTCTTCGGATGCAAGTAGTGGAAATTTCCAGGGGCAGGTATATATAAGCAAGCAAGAAGCGGGTATTCACCCACGAAAGCTCATGCTGCAAAACGTCTGTTAGTCTATAAGGTGCCACAGGATTCTTTGCTGCTTCATATCAACCATTGCTTTACAACTCAGCATGAGGCAGAACCTGCCATCCCTTGGGGGTTAAGTGATCTGATGCTCATTCTCGCTCTTTCTTCATCCTTCTTGACCTCTATGCTGCTTTTTATTATGTCAACCATGACATCCTTGCCAACTGCCTAAGAGTCTCAGAGAACTGGCCTCCTTGGTTTTGCTTCCATCTATCAGAGCCCTCTATTTATGCAGTATGCAGCAGAAAGGCTGGTCCAGTGGATAGGGTGCTAGCCCTGAAAGACCTGGGTTCATTTCCCTACTTCCACTATGGATTTCCTGTATGATCTCAGGCTAGTGACAGAGTTTCAAAGGTTTTTAGTCACCCAAAGATGCAGCTTGGCATCTACTGGAGTTCAAAAGCACCTAACCTTCTAGACTCTCTTGAAAATTCCACTGGTGCCTAAATGCCTATGAAAATCTGGCCCTTAGTCTCTCTGTGCCTCAGTGCCCCATCTGTACAATGGGGATAACAACACTGCTCTACCTCGCAGAGTGGCTTTGAGGAGATATAGGCTAGACCAGAGGTTCCCAAACTTAGTTTGCAGCTTGTTCAGGTTCAAATTATATGTTCCTTCTCTGGTTTTATGGAGATACCTTTATTGCTTTTTAGATCACAGAATCATAGAATCATAGAAGATTAGGGTTGGAAGAGACCTCATGAGGTCATTTAGTCCAATCCCCTGCTCAAAGCAGGACCAACCCCAACTAAATCATCCCAGCCAGGGCTTTGTCAACCCGGGCCTTAAAAACCTCTAAGGATGGAGATTCACCACCTCCCTAGGCAACCCATTCCAGTGCTTCACTACCCTCCTAGTGAAATAGTTTTTCCTAATATCCAACCTAGACTGCCCCCACTACAACTTGAGACCATTGCTCCTTCATCTGTCATCTGCCACCACTGAGAACAACCTAGCTCCATCCTCTTTGGAACCCCCTTTCAGGTAGTTGAAGGCTGCTATTAAATCCTCCCCCTCAACTCTTCTCTTCTGCAGACTAAATAAGCCCAGTTCTCTCAGCCTCTCCTCATAAGTCATGTGCCCCAGTCCCCTCATCATTTTCATTGTCCTCTGCTAGACTGTCTCCAATTTGTCCACAAACTTTCTTTAGTGGAGAGCCCCAATCTGGATCAAAATAACAGACTCATGGAGGAAGATTTTCAGCTGGCACAGCTTTTTTTTATTTACATGAGCTGAGGATCTGCCCCTGGAAACTGAATCTTTCCCAAACTTTCCTCCCCCACTCTCCAATTATAATTATCTGATTCCCTCTTATATTTAAAAGGGTGAACAAATAGGTTTTCTTTCCTACCAATGTCAGTGGAACTCTTCTGCTCTCTCTTTATTAAAAGGGAGAGAAATTAAATTTGCATTCACCTGATTACTCCAGCTTCCTTTTGCAGTTTATATTGATTTTTCTGAAGTTCAAAGACAGACGTGTCCGGTGTCCTTTTTTCCCCCTCTCATTTCCCTGAGTTTTGACCTCTTGATTTTCCGATTCTTTTAAAATTATCATCTTGAACAAAAAATAGCTTACTGTTCCTGTTTGCATAAATATTTTTATTACCCAGAGCTCTTTTTATGTACTTGATCCATTATTTCTAACCAATTTTAATAGTCTGTTACACTTTGAGAGGGCAAAAAGAAGACAAGAGGAAAGTGGCTGTGATATACAGCATATAACAGTCAACTTTTTAAAAAAGTGTTGACATATCAAGCAGGATATTTGTGTGTGAAAGGCGAGTAATTTGATACAGCCCCAGGAGCTTGCTACATGTAAAAATAAAACATATATTAGTAATGAGTGTATGTAGTGAGGCTTTCCTTGCCTAATACTCATTCATTGAGTGACATTGTCAATAAACGGAAACATAAAATGAATTCCAAAGATTTAGTAGTTTGTTACCTTCTCTGTGGCCACATACCAATTGTCCAGGGTTACAACACTTCTAATGCTCTTGGACCAAACAGTCGAAACTTACTCTTAGTATAACTGTTTAGTAAAATTACATTAGTTCATATATTCATATATTTAGAAATACCTAAATGGTGCCCACAAAATCCAGCCACACAAACAGTAATATGTAAGCACCAAGTAAATATAGGGTAAACCTGGATTATCCAAATTTCAGATTTCTCAAAATTGTTTCTATTCCCTAAATCTGAAGTGTTTATAGGAATCAAATTTCCTTTGTCTGATTCTCCAATAATCAGAGGTTTATGTGTTTAGACATTCAAATAATTGGATTTTACCTGTGTTTAGTTGAGTTTATTTGTATTCTCAATTAACTATTTTTTCTTCTTCTAGTGCATCTTTTGGTTCTGAGATAATCATGGTGAAAGACACCATGGAGATAACTAAGACAGACAACAGATATTTCAAGTGTTCGACTCAATGCCTGCCCTTCTAAAAATTTACAGATCCTACCATGCTATAATTTCTTTTTAAATTTACTTATTGATTTGGGTAACCTAGTTCATCAGGCACCCATATCCCATTAATATTGATCACAACTCCTGTGCCAGTTTCAAGAGATGCAGTCATTTTATTACTGTAAATTTAGCAGCAAGTGGCATAAGTGTTCATCTGTGTCTGCAGTGTGAAATCAGATTGCTGCTAACATACACAGCTGAAGCTGAAATAATCCAGAAAAGCCATGAGAAACTTTCAAATGAATAGCTAAATAATATATTTGAAAACAGTTAGAGTACATTTCTGTAAACCATTATGTGAAATACTGTAGAAAGTTAACAAAGGACTCTGACTAATGAATATATTTGTGATCATTTAAATATGAATGTTTTTACCTATAATGGGAGCCATTAAAATCAACATTTATCCAGTTACCATGCTGTGGTGTACAAGAGTGTTTCCCAAAATTCTGAATAGTAAATTCCTTCTATATCTCATATGCTGTGGGGAAGTAACTGTTCTAA
This sequence comes from Cuora mccordi, assembly GCA_003846335.1. Lineage (NCBI taxonomy): Eukaryota > Metazoa > Chordata > Testudines > Geoemydidae > Cuora > Cuora mccordi. Next base: position 2,171 of record RQSS01106044.1, on the reverse strand, counting down.
ATGTGTTTTCATGATCCACAAAGCATTGCCCATTTCTTGTATAATAGGTTTTGAAATGCATAAGCTTGACAGAATCTTGCCTGCAACAAGATGATACATTTAGGGTACGTCTACACTACGGGATTATTCCGAATTTGCATAAACCGGTTTTGTAAAACAGAATTTATAAAATCGGGTGGAGCGCGGGCATACTAAGCACATGAAATCGGTGGTGTGTGTCCATGGTCCGTGGCTAGCGTCGATTTCTGGAGCGTTGCACTGTGGGTAGCTATTCCCTAGCTATCCCATAGTTCCCGCAGCCTCCCCCGCCCCTTGGAACTTCCGGGTTGAGATCCCAGTGCCTGATGGGGCAAAAATCATTGTCGCGGGTGGTTCTGGGTAAATGTCGTCAGTCACTCCTTCCTCTGGGAAAGCAACGGCAGACAAGCATTTCGCGCCTTTTTCCCCTGGATTGCCCTGGCAGATGCCATAGCATGGCAATCATGGAGCTTGTTTTGCCGTTTGTGACTCTCACCGTATGTGTACTAGATGCCGCTCACAGAGGCGATTCAGCAGCGCTACACAGAAGCATGCTTTTGCTTTTGCATGACAGCAGAGATGGTTACTAGCCATATTGCACCATCCAACTCTTCCATAAATTGGAACTGAGGATGATCATGGCTACCCATCATTTTGTACCATTTGCTGCTAGTGCCCCTGGCCGATCAGCCAGGGGCGCAAAAGCCAAGATTGGTTACTAGCCATATTGCACCATCCACCCTTCCATCTTTTTGTACCATTTGCTGCTGTCATAAGTGTCCCTGGCCGATCAGCCAGGGGTGCAAAAGCAAAAATTGGGAATGACTCCCTGAGTCAATCCCTCCTTTTTGGTATCTAAAAATAGAATCAGTGCTGCCTAATATAGGCAAGTGTACTATAGAACCAGAGAGCACAGCTGCTCTGTGCCAGAGCCTGCAGAAATTATGATCTGTATGCTATTCACAGGGGGTGCTCCTGTAACAACCCCACCTGTTGATTCCGTTCTTCCCCCAGCCTTCCTTGGCTACCGTAGCATTGTCCCCCCACTTGTGTGATGAATTAATAAAGAATGCAGGAATAAGACACACTGACTTGTTAGTGAGAAATGAGTGGAAGGCAGCCTCCAGCTGCTATGATAGTCCAGACAGGACATTAATCAGTGTGTAGGAGAGAAGCCCAGCATCCCACTGCTAGTCCAGGGGCAGCTGAATCTTTTCTTTACACATGAAGGGTGGGGGCTGATGGAGCTCAGCCCCCTGTTGCTATGATGAGGATGGTTACCAACCATATTGCACCATCCATCCACCAGAAAAAATTAGGGCCAGGTGCCCTTGATTGACCTGACGGATGCTAGTCAGCATGGTTACTGCCCCATGTGCCAATAGGCTGATGATGAGGACGAATACCCATCATTTTGTACCATCAGCTGAGGCTGATGATGAGGATGGATTTCCAGCCTTTTGTACCATCAGCCACCCATGGCGGGGGGGGGAGCAAGGATGTTGGTGTTGAGTGCTGCACTATCGCGTCTATCTGCAGCATTCAGTAAAGATAGGGTGACATGTAAAAGAGTCAGAGGATTGTTTTCCCTTTCGCTTCTGGGGGTGGGTGAGTAGATTTCCAAGCTATGCCCTGACCAGCGGACACTGTGTTTGACCCTAGAAGCATTTGGAGCTCAGCCAAGAATGCAAATACTTTTCGGAGGCTGCAGGAACTGTGGGATAGCTTCAGTCCTCCAGTCCATGAGCGTCCATTTGATTCTTTGGCTTTCCGTTACGCTTGTCACGCTGCAGTGCGCTGAGTCCCTGCTATGGCGTCTGTCTGGAGATTTTTAAAAAAGGATTCTGAATTTCATCTTCTGTAACGGAGCGCTGATAGAACGGATTTGCCTGCCCTTACAGCGATCACATCCGCATGGTCCATGCGGGAGCTCTTTTTTTATTTTGATTTCGGACTGCATCGCCACCCGTGCTGATCGGAGCTCCACGCTGGGCAAACAGGAAATATTCAAAAGTTCGCGGGGCTTTTCCTGTTTACCTGACCACTGCATCCGAGTGCAGATTGCGGTCCAGAGCGGTCACTGGTGCACTGTGGGATAGCTCCCGGAGGCCAATACCGTCGATCAGCGTCCACACTAACCCTAATCCGATATG